>CAUYQU010012974.1:0-39730 GCA_963574635.1 Cheracebus regulus | reverse complement strand
GTTATTTTTAGTAGAGATGGGGTTTTGCCATGTTGGCCAGACTGGTCTTGAAATCCTGAGCTCAAGTGATCCTCCCTCCTTGGCCTCCCAAAGTGCTGGGATTACATGTGTGAGTCACTCTTCCCGGCCTTTACCATCATTTTTAAGGCTAGAAAGTCCTTTCTAAGCCAAAGGTTTGTAATTCTCTTCTAACTTTCCCCTCCCACATGTATTAGTCAGGCTTTACTGGAGAAACAGAACAGGATGTGTATACCTGAAAAGATTTATTATAAGGAATTGGCTCATATGACTATGGAGGTGGAGGTTGCAGTGAACCTCATGGCCCAATGTCTTGAAGAAGCTGGTCATTTTTCCTCTACAGAAAAGAAAAAAATAAATTTAATCTCTGGCAGGGTCCCACTCAACTAGGCCACGCCACATGAAAACAACTAGAGAATATGATACAGTATGATCAGGGATTTGATTTTGTGTGTTCCAGCAAAGTTGGGATCAGGATGGGCTATGTTTTGGTGGCCACATCATGGACCAAATGGGTCTGAATATTTGAATGGAAGTAAGATTTGTCCTGGGAAAGCAGATAGTGGGAGTCTAAGAGGAACATTCAAAGTAAAGTGGAAAATAAATTTGATGGGTGAAAGTTGTAGCCTTAGAACTTGTTAGGGAGTCAGGCAAGTTAACAGGTGACTTGTCTCCATTTCTGGATCTGTAAAATGGATACTTTTCCATCTCTCTTCAGAAGGAGGGGGTGCCACATGGAGAACCGAGGGAGTATTTGCTACATGTTTGGAGTTCTTTAAAGAAAAACCACAGGGCACTACAAGGCATTTATTCATTAAATATGTAAACCTTTCATCCCCCATCCCACCCCCAAGCTGGAGACCTTGGTTACAAAGAACTAATGTAATAACTGTTGCAATATGTTTTTCCTCTGGTCTGTTTCTTATTCCTTTGGAGCAAGAGGCATGGACATTTAGACCTCAACTGAAGGCATTGATTGGAAGGGTTTCTCCCAGAGTTGGCCCACTTGGAAACCAGGTAATCTGAGCTGGAGGAAAAAAAAGCAAAAACCCACAGCCTGTTAGCACACACAACACAAGGCTTTTAACTCAGATCAGAGTTCAGCTGGGCTTTCCATGTGAGCTGGGGGCTGGAGGCAGTTGAGTTCAGTTGGAAAGGGGTGGTGGGCATGTGCTTGCTTATCCTCAGAGTCAAGAGTCTGCTGAGCTGGGAGACGGGGGAGGGAAGGAAATTTGCCAAAATGGGAAAGGAGAAGCTAGAGACGAGTGCAATGTGCTAGGAATGTGCTGGAGATGATCAGAAGCTGAGGCTTCCCTTCATGGAAACCTGGCTGTTGGGTGGTTGATGTTTTTCCGAACTCCTAACTCCTGTGATTCAGGACGGTGGCTTTAGTAATTATCAAAGTACTACTTTGCCCTTGTGCATAAATGGCCAATTACCTCGAGCTGTCAAAAGGAC
Organism: Cheracebus regulus; assembly: GCA_963574635.1. Classification (NCBI taxonomy): domain Eukaryota; kingdom Metazoa; phylum Chordata; class Mammalia; order Primates; family Pitheciidae; genus Cheracebus; species Cheracebus regulus. The sequence continues at coordinate 38,254 of CAUYQU010012974.1, read as the reverse complement.
TCAGAAGTCTCAAATAAGGATCAGTTCCCCAAAGTCAGGGAATGGACTAACCCAATTTTGAAAAGTTCCAGGCATAGATTTGGAGACAGCATGTCTTTGTGTGGGTGTATAGACATGTATGTAGGGGAGGAATGGAGCCTCCATTTATGATTTTTTTTTTGAGACAGGGTCTCATTCTTGTCACTCAGACTGGAGTGCAGTGGAATGATCACAGCTCACTGCAGCCACGATCTCCCAGTCTCAAGCAGATCCTCCTACCTCAGCCTCCCAAATAGCTGGGACTACAGGTATGTACCATTAAGCTCAGATAATTTTGCATTTTTTGTAAAGATGAAGTTTTGCTATGTTTCTCAGGTTGGTCTTGAACTCCTGGACTCAAATAATCTCCTCACCTTGGCCTCCCATTGTTGGAATTACAGATTAAAGGTGTGAGGCACCATGCCCATCCTGGAACCTTAATTAAAAAAAAAAATCTCTCTCTATATATAGATATATATATATATTTTAAATAAATATATATAGATATATATATATTTTAAATATATATATATATTTTAAATATCTATATAGATATATATATTTTAAATATCTATATAGATATATATATTTAAAAAAATGTATATATTTTAAATATCTATATATATATTTAAAATATATATATCTCTATATATATTTATTTAAAATATCTATCTATCTATATATTTTTAATTTTAAAACCCTGTCTTTAATATATATATATATTTAAAAAATATATATTTTAAATATCTATATATATTTTAAATATATATAGATATTTAAAATATATATAGATATTTAAAATATATATAGATATTTTAAATATATATAGATATATTTTAAAGACAGAGTTTCACCATATTGGTCAGGCTGGTCTCGAACTTCTGACCTCAGGTGATCCACCTGCCTCAGCCTCCCAAAGTGCTGGGATTACAGGCGTGAGCCACAGTGCCCGGCAATTTTTTTTTTAAAGCTTGATTGAGGGGGTTATCGAAGCAGCTGTCACCATGCTGGGGTCCCTGGTATTGAGGAGAAAAGCACCGGTGGCATGGCTACTCCTCTGGCTGCTCAGGTCCCCATTGCTACAGGGCCATGGAGGTGATACTGGCTGGAATGTGACCACTGGAGGTCTGGGGAGCCGCAGTGGCTGAGGGCAGCCACCAGGAGGTGCCATGGAACATCGCTGGCCTTGCTCTCTGGACGTGGGATGGCACCAGGGAGGACGCTTTGATACCAAATGCCTCATGGCTGCCACTTGGAGACACCTTCCTGGCCCTGAAGAAACACTCCCAGGACAGGACAGCTGGAACAAGGTCCCCAACAGGGCCAGACTGGGCATGTGGGCCCTGACCACAGTGCTGGTGGTTTATTGCTACAGCAAGAGTTCTTCCAAGAAGGATGCAGCCCTGATGGAAGCTGCCCGTGCCAACAATCTGCAAGAAGTCAGCACGCTGTTGTCAGAAGGTGCGGATATTAATGCAAGGCACAGACTTGGCTGGACAGCACTCACGGTGGAAGCCATCAACTGAAACAACAGTCTGGTATAGGTCCTGCGTGCTGCCAGGGCTGATCCAAACCTTGGAGACGATTTCAGCAGTGTTCACAAGACTGCCAAGGAACAGGGAATCCATGCTTTGGAAGTCCTGGTCACCCGAGAGGATGACTTCAACAACCGGCTGAACAACCATACCAGTTTCAAGGGCTGCACAGCCCTGCACTATGCTGTGCTTGCTGATGACTGCTGCACTGCCGAGGAGCTGCTTGATAGAGGAGCCAACCCCCTGCAGAGCAGTGAAATGGGACACACACCCCTGGATTATGCCCAAGAAGGGGAAGTGACGAAGCTTCTGAGCACTTCTGAAGCCAAGTACCAAGAGAAGCAGTGGAAGCGTGAGGCTGAGAGCAGTGCCGCTTCCCCCTGGAGCAGCGACTGAAGGAGCACATCACTGGCCAGGAGCGTGCTATCGCCACAGTGCGTGTTGCGATCCGGAGGAAGGAGAATGGTTGGTACGAGGAAGAACACCCTCTTGGTCTTCCTCTTTTAGGGATCATGTGAAATAGGGAAAACAGAGCTGGTCAAGCAGGCAGCCAAATATATGCACAAAGATGCTAAAAAGGGCTTCATCAGGCTGGACATGTCCAAGTTCCAGGAGCAACACTAGGTGGCCAAGTTTATCAGGTCTCCACCAGGCTACGTCAGCCATGAGGAGGGTGGCCAGCTGATCAAGAAGTTGACGCAGTGCCCCAGTGCCGTGGTGCTCTTTGATGAAGTAGACAAGGCCCATCCAGATGTGCTCACCATCATGCTGCAGCTGTTGGATGAGGGCCGGCTGAGAGATGGAAAGGGAAGACCATTGATTGCAGGGACACTATCTTCATCATGACCTCCTGTGTGGCCAGTGATGAGATCACATAGCACGTGCTGCAGCTGAGGCGGGAAGCTTTGGAGATGAGCTGTAACTGTATTGCTGAAAATGTGGGGGATGTCCAGGTAAGTGACAAGATCACCATCTCGAAGAACTTCAAGGAGAATGATTTGTCCTATCCTGAAAGGTCACTTCCAGAGGGATGAGTTTCTGGGATGGATCAATGAGATCATCTGCTTCTTCCCTTCTGCCTCTTGGAGCTCATCCAACTCATCAACAAGGAGCTAAACTTCTGGGCAAAAAGAGTCAAGCAAAGGCACAATGTTACGCTGCTCTGGGACCATGAGGTGGCAGACATGCTGGTTGATGGCTACAATGCACATGATGGTGCCCGCTCCATCAAACATGAGGTAGAGTGCCATGTGGTGAACCAGCTGGCAGCAGCCTACGAGCAGGACTTGCTGCCAGGGGGCTGCACTCTGCACACCACGGTGAAGGACTCAGACAAGCAGCTAAGCAAGAGCCCAGAACTGCCCTCACCCCAGGCTGAAAAGCTCCTCCCCAAGCTGTGGCTGGAGATTATTGACAAGGACAGCAAGACTTGTAAAACGGATATTCGGGGACCACTGCAAACTGAGAAGGTATGCATCACCATCTAGCAGCCACCTATCTGCCTATATGTACCCTCACCATCCAACAAAGGCCCCTCGGCTGTGGGGAAAAAAAAAGCTTGATTGAGATATAACTAACATGCCATACATTTGTCCATTTAAAGTATACAATTCACTGTGCTTTAGTATGTGCAGAGTTGTGCAACCATCATCACAGGCAGTTTTAGAACATTTCTTTGCTTCCAAAAGAAACCTGCTACTCTTTAGCTATCACTCTGTCTTCTCTCCAAACCCCAGCCTTAAACAAGCACTGATACACTTTCTGCCTCTATAGATTTCTCTATTCCGGGCTTTCATATGAATGGAGTTATATAATATGTGGACTTTTTGCCTGGTTTCTTTCACTTAGCATGTTTTCAAAGTTCATGCGTGTTGTAGCATGTATCATCACTTCAATCCTTTTTATGACTATTATTCCATTGTATGTATATGCTACGTTTTGTTTATCCATTCATCAGTTGATGGACATTCAAGTTGCTTCTATCTTTTGGCTCTAATGAATAATGCTGCTATAAACATCTGTGTTCAAGTTTCTTTGTGGGTATATGTTCTCATTTCTCTTATACAATGTTGCTGTGAATATTTGTTTGCAAGTTTTTGTGAGGGAGTGTTTTCATTCTCTTGGTAAATACCTGGTAGTGGAATTGCTGGATCATATGGTAACTCTATGTTTAATCATTTGAGGAATTGCTTGACTATATGAGGGTTCCAATTTTCCACATCCTGGCCAACACTTGTTCTTTTCTTCTTTCTTTCTTTAAAAAATAGTCATCTTAGTGAGTGAGAAGTAGTGTTATGGTTTTTGTTTGCATTTCCCTAATAACTAATGATCTAGAACATTTCTAGATGTGCATACTGGCCATTTATATATCTTCTTTGGAGAAATGTGTATTCCGATTTTTTGCCCATTTTAAGATTGGATAATTAGTCTTTTTTCATTGAGTCATGAGTTTTTAAATACAGACAGGGTCTTGCTCTGTCATCCAGGCTGGATTGCAGTGGCTTGATAAAGCTCACTGTAACCTCAAATTCCTGGGCTCAAGTGATCCTCCCGCCTCAGCCTCCCCAGTAGCTGGGATTATAGGTGTGCACCACCATCCCTGGCTAGTTAAAAAAATTTTTTTTGTAGAGGTAAGATCTCACTATTTGCCCAGGCTAATCTCAAACTCCTGGCCTCAAGCAACCCTCCAACCTGGGCCTCTCAAAACACTGGTATTACAGGTGTAAGCCCAGGCTCCTGGCCCTGGATCTTACTTTCAGTTCTTTCTTTTAGATCTTTCCTCTATTTTGAGTTAACCTTTTAAAATTGAGGTATAATTTATGTAACATACTATTAACAGTTTAAAATGTACAAATCCATGGTATTTAGTGCATTTATAATGTTGTACAACCACTACCTCTGTCTAGTTTCAAAACGTTTTCACCACCCCAGAAGAACAACCTATATCCATGAAATAGTCACCCCAAATAATTAAATCCCCTGTTAACCTCTAGTCTACTTTCTGTCTTGATGAATTTGCCTATTCTGGCTATTTTATATAAAAGGAATATTCCAATATGTTACCTTTTGTGCTGGGTTTCTTTCAGTTAGCATAATGTTTTAGAGATTCATCCAAGTTACAGCATGTATCAGTACTTCATTCCTTTTCCTGTGGCTGAATATTCCCTTGTATGTATATAGTGCCATTTGCTGATATATTCATCCATTGATGGACATTTGGGTTGTTTCCACCTTTTGGATATTATAAATAATGCTGCTATAAATATCTATGTACAAGTTTCGATGTGGGTATATGTTCTCATTTCTCGTGTATGTATGTGTGTATATATATATATATGTGTTATATATATACACACACATAGAAACTTTGTACATATTTATATACACACACATATATATAATACACACATACACACACACACACCCCCGCACACACACGAGTGGAATTGCTGGGTCATGTGGTAATTCTATATTTAACTTTTCAAGGAACTGCTAAACTGTTTTCCATAGTGGCTGCATTATTTTACATACCCACCAGCAATGCATGAGAATCCTAATTTCTCCACATCCTCATCAATACTTATCTTCTGTTTTTTAAAATAAGTTATTATAGGCATCCTCACAGGTATTAAATAGTATGTCACTGTGGTTTTGATTTACATTCCTAATGACCAATTGAGTTAATTTTTTCATATGATGTGAGCTAAGGGTCCAACTTTTTTTGCCTATGTCTACTCAGTACTGTTTGTTGAAAAGACTCTTCTTTCCCCACATAGCAGTCTTGGTACCCTTGGGCTGAGATCCCACCACTTTACTCCAGCCTGGGTGACGGAGCAAGACTCTGTCTAAAAAAAAAAAAAGAAAATTAGTTGATCAGAGATGTATGGGGTTTCTTTCTTGGCTGTTAATTTTATTCATCGACATGTCTGTCCTTGTGCTAGTATTACACTGTCTTGATTACTTTGTAGTAATCAGGAACCTCTGCAGTAAGTTTTGAAATCAGGAAGTGTAGTCCTCCTACTTTGTTATTTTTCAGGATTGTTTTGGCTAGTCTGGATCCCTTGAAACTCCATATGAATTTTACAATCATTATTGATTCCTATGAAGAAATCAGTTGAGATTCTGACAGCGTTTTTGTTGAATCTGTAGATCAGTTCGGGGAGTTTCACTATCTTATCAGTGTTAAGTCTCTTGACTCATGAACAGGAATTTTTCCATTTATTTAGATCTTCTTTAATGTCTGAAACAAACAGGCCATTTAGAAGTCACAGTCATGTAGTCAACTTTCTGGGACGTACAGTTTGAACCTATGAAACATTCAGGGAAAGAAGTTCCGTGGAAGGTGGGGAAGGGTATAATGAATTCTGGCTTGTTGTCTCATTCTTGAGTTCCCCAGAGGTGATGAGGATCTCCCCTTCTGAGCTGCGCCCTTTATAGTAAGTCTCAGTGGCCTTCAGGCGAGGGCTGCTGAGCAGGCTCAAGAAACCTGCTGGAAGTCCCTGGTCAACTGCCCTGGAGAAGGCAGGGACTGCTTCCTGCCATGCCAGGGAGCCTGATTTCTGGGGTGAGGGAGAATGAATCACGACCCTCTTGGACCCAATCTACCTGCCTATGAGAGGTTGTGGTGAGTCACCCTTACTTACTAATGATAATGTTTAAATGACTCTGAATGACCTCAGAGGTTTGCCTCTACTCTCCTGAAAGTTCTAATTTATAGAATGATGCCCTCTGGTTTCATAACTAAACAAAATGCACATCAACAGTTGAGAGAGAGAGAGAGAGAGCAAGTGGGGAGAGAGAATATACCAGGCCTTCATGAAGTTTCTCTAATTAATAACCCATGACATAGAAAACTCCCACCAACTCTTTAGATATGATTCCATTTTATAAAGAAATCGCTTTTTCTTTTCCTTTATTTCTACTGCCATTCTCTTCTCTGCTGCAGGAAGTCCTTATCTGTCCCCTGAATACCCAGTTTAAGTTTTTCCCCTCTTGGTGAACCTCCTCTGACGGTCTTTTCTGCATTTCTGGTATGTGCAGTCAGAGTTTCTACCCAACACTTCCTCACACGCAGTTGGGATTGCTTTCTGATAGTCCCTCGCATTCACCTCCTCTTCCCTGTGCTGTCATCTCCACAAGGGCAGGGCAGGGCTGTGCTGCCGACTTCATCTGCATGCCCTGGGGGATTGGGCTCACACTGGGTGCAGCAGGAAGTGTGGCCCCAGTGGAATGTTCTGACCCATTCCAGTACAGGATTGGGACTTCCTGTCCACATCCAGGCTGTGGAGGTTACATTTAAACCTTTCCCCACACCTGGGTCTCTACCTCAGTTGTCCTTGCAGGCTGTATTGGTTCATCATGCCCTGGGCATTCCTAAGGCCATTATAGTGTGTCAGGTCTGAGTCTTTATCTTGATTAGAATACTAACTTCCTGAATTTGGCCAGTGGGCAGCCTTTCCTTAATGAATGAAAAAAGAACTGGAATGTTACTGTAAATGAGTATCTACCCCATTCTCTTTCTGCAGAACTATTAGCATTTTGTTGTTATGAAATTTACTGGTTATCTAATTGGATGCATATTACTAGAGAATGCTTCTGATTTTCTTTGTTCTGACATCTTTCATTTTAATGATATGGGAGAAAAACTAATCCTTTTAATTAAACCAACATGGATATTAACTATTATCATTGACTTCTAGCAGAGAAATCTTACATGCAAGAAACAGGGCAGACACCCCCTGCACTCCCTGGGTAGCCTGTGGGGCAGCCTCTGGGAACTCAGTCTCAAAGGGATGAAGGGCCCATGGGTGTTCCTAGTTCCATGGAGGATGGGGACTAGTATGGATCATTCATTTATTCACTTTTAGTTGCATGTTTGCTAAGTCCTTACAAATAAGGTGTAAACCAAAAATAAGATCCTAAGCACCCCCTTGCCACCCACCCTTAACTGAATGGATCCCTTTTGGACCAAGGGGACCCCAGAGAAACATGAAAAACTGAATTCCCAGTGTATTAGGGTTCCCTAGAGGGACAGAACTAATAGGATACACACACACACACACACACACACACATACATACTTAATAAACTCCCCTATATATATATATACACACACACACACACACATATGTATATATATATATATATATATATATATATATAAAGTTGTATGTGTGTGTGTGTGTGTATGTGTATATATATATATATATATATATATATATATATATATATGTAAAGGGGAGTTTATGAAGTATTAACTTACACAATCACAAGCTCCCACAATAGGCTGTCTGCAAGCTTGAGGCACAAGGAGAGCCAGTCCAAATCTCAAAACTGAAGAACTTGGAGTCTGATGTTTGAGGGCAGGAAGCATCCAGCACAGGAGAAAGATGTAGGCTGGGAGGCTAGGCCAGCCTCACACTTTTCACATTTTTCTGTCTGCTTTATATTTGCTGGCAGCTGATTAGACTGAACCCACCAGACTGAGGGTGGGTCTGCCTTCCCCAGCCCACTGACTCAAATGTCAGTCTCCTTTGGCAACACCCTCACAGACACACCCAGGATCAATACTTTGCATCCTTCAATCCAATCAAGTTGACACCCAGTATTAACCATCACACCCAGCCATGATGGGAAGTAATATGGTCTGGCTCTGTGTCCTCACCCAAATCTCATGTAGAATTTTAATCCCTACGTGTTGTGTCGGGGAAAGGACCTGGTGGGAGGTGACTGGATCATGGAGGCGCTTTCCCTCATGGTGTTCTTGTGATAGTGAGTCCTTACGGGATCTAATGGTTTAAAAGTGTGTGGCAGTTATCCCTTTGCTCTCTGTCTCTTGCCACCATGGAAGACATGCCTTGCTTCCTTTTTGCTTCCTGCTATGGTTGCAAGTTTTCTGAGGCCTCCCTAGCCACACAGAACTGTGATTCCGTTAAACTTCTTTTCTTTATAAATTACCCTGTCTCAGGTAGTTCTTTATAGCAGTGTGAAAATGAACTAACACAGGAAGGAAGGTCAGACCACCTCATTATACCTGCGTCCTTTGGAGTCTAGGTGCAATTGACCAGCATTAATATTAAAATAGAGATCATAAGACTAACAAAGCTGACTCTGGCAATAAGACACCAAATGCCAAACTGACTCTGGTTACCATCACAGGACAGATAGCAGACCCTGAAGGAAATAAAAAGATTTTATCCCAAAATAGATTTCTTTGACATATTTTGAAATGATCCCACAAAACTGTCTTTTCGGGGAGGAAATTAGCATCTGTAGAAAATCTCCATTAATGCAGACGGGGCTTTCCTGAATTTAGGAGTGATAAACACCTTTTAAGTCCAAAAAGAGACATTTGCCACCTATTTTTTACAAAGACTGCTACCTATGAGGCTTCATCTATATAACAAGAGCCCTGGTCACCACAACCCCACTTAGCTTAACTCAATCATTTTTTCTACTGGCAAGTCTTTACACAAAGTTGAACTCTTTCAACCAATTGGCAATCAGAAAATCTTTGAATCCACCTATGACCTGTAAGTCCCTGCTTTGAGATGACCAGCCTTTCTGGGCCGAACCAATATATACCTTACAGGTATTGATTTATGTTTTTGCCTGTAACTTCCATCTCTCTAAAATGTATAAAACCAAACTGTAACCTGATCATCTCAGGCACACTTTCTCAAGACCTCTTGAGACTGTTTCCTGGGGCTTGGGTACTCATATTGGCTCAGAATAAACCTCTTCAAATATTTCACAAGATTTGGTTTTCTTCATCAACAAAGGACAGAATGTTTTCTCTCTGTACATTCAGGTAGTGTTTTCACACATATATTTTGGATTTTCAGATTTAAAAATTCCTCCATAGCAACTGCCTGGCTTTCTGGCCCTATTTAGAATTTATGTGCAGGCTGGGTACAGTGGCTCACGCCCGTAATCCCAGCACTTTGGGAGGCTGAGGCAGAAGGACTGCTTGAGCACAGGGGTTAGAGATCAGCCTGGGTAACAGAGACCCCAGCTCTACCAAAAAAATTAAAAAATTAGCCAAATGTGGTGGTCTGTGCCTGTGGTCCCGGCTACTTGAGAGGCTGAGGTGGGAGGACTGCTTAAGCCCAGGAGGTGAAGGCTGCAGTGAGCCATGATTGTGCTGCTGCACTCCAGCCCCTGGGTGACAAAATGAGAACCTGTCTCACCAACAAACAAACAAAACAAAAAACCCAAGAAACAAACAACAAAGAATTCATGTGTAGTTGGACAGAGAGGAAAATTTTACATTATCCAAAGCAAAACACACCTTAGGTCCTAGCCATGGGGAGCCATTTGCTATCATGAATATGCCATGCTTCTGATAAGGGCAGTGCTTGGTGTCAGGCTCATGAAAATCTCTGGGGACTGGCTAATGTTGAATAGTCAATGGGAAGTAAAGGAGCCATCAAGCTCTGAGCTGGGAAGGCACCTTAAATAATGCCAGGGTATCTTTTGTGACTGGACTGCTCCACTGACTTTGTCAAGGAAAGACCAACAACTCCAAGGGTATGAGAATAAGAAAGGCTTGGGGAGTTTTTGGCATTTTGCCTTGTGTCATGTGTCAGTAAGTCTTTCTGACAAGCATGGACCAAAGGCTATTTGGCCCTAGATACAGCAAGTGACCAAAGTTTCATCTCATTCATAGAGAACTTCACATTTGTAGGTAGACAGGGCTCATTTGTAAATGATCAAGTGAGTCTAGGGCAAGGTCAGAGAAGCATTTTTGATGTTCCCTGTCCGAGGAGTTAGACAAACCTTTCTCCTAAGTCCCTTGCTACAGGGGGTCACAATGGTTTTGTGCTTTTTTAAAGAGATGGGGTCTTGCTCTGTCACCCAGGCTAGAGTACAGTGCCTCAATCATAGCTCACTGCACCCACAAATGCCTGAGCTCAAGAGAGCTCAAGAGATTTTCCTGCCTCAGCCTCCCGAGTAGCTGGGGCTACAGGCATGCATCACCATGCTTGGCTATGGTTTTTGTGTTTTTGCTTTTTCGTTTTGTTTTTAGTAGAGATGGGGTCTTGCTATACTGCCCAGGCCAGTCTCAAACTCCAGGCCTCAAGCGATCCTCCTGTCTTGGCCTCCCAAAATCTTGGGATTACAGGTGTAAGCCACCATGCCCAGCTAGGTTTTAGACTCTTATTGGTTCTTCCTCCAAAAGTGGAGCATGATTTATAACACAGTTCTCATGCCCTGGCCCTTTTTTTTTTTTTGAAATCATGATACACTTTGCTCCCAGTGACACAATTTCTGTACTATTTTTATGGTCAATTTTTTTACATAACCAAAGACTATTTTTCAGACTTGAAAGAGTGTTTTCTACCAATTTGGATGCTGTTTTGCTCTTTACTTTTACAGGCAGGCACCAACCGATTTCTGTCTTCAGGAAACGGCTGCAGATGTGTGAAGCATCTGAAGAAAATGTGAAGCCGGAGGGAGGCGCTGCCCCATGAGCTCACCCCTGTGGGGTAGGCCAGGCCAGTTGGGGTGGCAGCCATCTCTCCAGCCTCAGGGCCGGAGGCTGCTCACTTGGGACTAGGCCAGGGCCACGCAGTTGCCTCTACTCTTTAACCCAGGAGTTCTGTTCCACGTGAATGGGCCAAAGGCCAAACTGCATTTCTTTCAGAAAGTCTCCTATTTATTCTGTACTTGCATGTGGAGATCCATGGAGATTGGTGAGAAGAGTGTGACAGGCGCATGTGGAATGACTCAGGGTAGTAGCTCCTGGAAGGTTGCTCATAGCTCTTCAGGGAGCCCTGCAGTTCTGCTCTGGTTGCTGGATTGAGAGTCCCCAGCCCCACTGTAGATTCTAAGCCAATGTCCCATCAGACTAGCCCAAATCCTCCACTGGAGGAGGTGGAGGAGAACTGGATCACTCCCCACTAGTAGATTCAGAATGAAATGTTATTGGGTGCTATTGGCTGAATTGTGTCCTCCTCAGATTCATATGTTGAAGTCCTAACCCCTAGTACCTTAGAATGTGTCTGTATTTGGAGACAGAGACTTTAAACGGGTAAGTTAAAATAAGGTCTTTAGGGTAGTTCCCAATCCAATAGGCTGGTGGCCTTATAAGAAGAGGAGATTAGGACTCAGAGGCACATAGAGGGGTGATGACCATGTCTAGACACAGGGAGAAGGCTGCCATCTATAAGCCAAGCAGAGAGGCCTCAGAAGAAGCCAACCTTTTTGACACCTCAGTCTTGAACTTCTGGCTTCCAGAGCTGAGAGGAAATAAATTTCTGTTGTGTAAGCCCCCTAGTCAGCTGGGCCTGGTGGCTCATGCCTGTAATCCTTGCACTTTGGGAGGCCGAGGTGGTGGTGCTCAGGATTTTGAGACCAGCCTGGGCAACATGGTGAAACCCCGTCTCTACCAAAAATTCAAAAATTGGCCGGGCATGGTGGCACACATTTGTAGTCCCAGCTATTCAGGAGGTTGAGGTGGGAGGACTGCTGGAGTCTGGGAAGTCAAGGCACAGTGAGCCGTGACCGTCACTGCATTCCAGACCGGGTGACAGAGTGAGACCCTGGAACTACATGTCCTAGTCTCCAGGAAGCTTACAGTTTTCCCAGGAAGATAAGTTACTTACATGAAATAATCTAAGAATAGTCAAGACAAAAAGGCCATGGCCTCTGTCGGGCTGAACAGAAGCTCAAAGAAAAAAGCCCCCCAGTCTGTGGTCTTCATGACAGCAGCCCTGGCAAACACACACTGGGTCTGGTGGGCACTATAGATACTTCTGGCAACAATGAGCTCCACAACCTGCTCTAGCTGTTCTGTGGAACGTTTCTGTTGCCGTTCTTTGTGAGCTCTCAAAGGATATTGTCCTTCTCACCCATCAAGTTTTACCACAGAGTCCCTTATTTTTTAATTCTTTGCATTCTTTTCTTCTTGGGTACTGGGAAAACCTGGGACTGGGAGTTTGGAGGCCGAAGCTCCAGCTGCAGGAACACTGTGATGACACGGTGTGGCCTTGGGAGGTCGTCCAGTCTCCAAGGCCTCAGGCTCCTGGCCTGTTAACACTGGCGATGGAGCAGGTGCTCTCTGAAGCCCCTCCCAATGCTGACAAACCCTCCAGAGACTCCAACACTGGCCTCACTCTGTATACTCTGAGTGCCGTCGTCTCTCAAGTTGCTGATTTCTCCCACTCATATAGTGGCCAGAACGTTTTTTTTTTCCCTCTGAGACAGAGTCTTGCCCTGTCACTGAGGCTGCAGTGCAGTGGTGTGATCTTGGCTCACTGCAGCCTCCGCCTCCTGGGCTCAAGCGATCCTCCTACCTCAGCCTCCTGAGTAGCTGGGATTACAGGTGTGCCACCACCACGCCCAGCTAATTTTTTTTTTTTTTTTTTTTTTTTTAGTAGAGACAGGGTCCATATGTTGCCCAGGCTGGTCGTGAACTCCTGGGCTCAAGTGATCCTCCCGCCTCAGCCTTCCAGAGTACTGGGATTACAGGCATGAGCTACTGTGCCTGGCCGAAGTTTCCTTCTTGCTCACATCTGCAAGGGAGGCCATTAGAAAAAATGCCCTTTTAGAGTTCAAATGTGCCAGTGAGAGAACAGGGAAGCCTACTTCCAACTGCAGGGAGTAGACATGGAACTCTAGAGCTGTCAGTGAAATTCCCAGGGCTACTTCTGACTTACATTGTTCAATTGGGTAAGCTGATGAGTTATTTGTTTCAACAAAGGTGGGGGTTGAGGTAAAATCCGGTGTCCTTTGAAAACTGGATGATGATAGAGATATAGAACAGTGCTAAAATGACTAATGGACAGCTAATCTGATGAACTTGGCACCTGTTCCAGGGAAGCGTTGCCATTTGGGCAGCCTGGCTTGGACTACGGCTTGATGTTGGGTCTCAGTCCAAATAAAGCATGGATCTTCCTCCTTCCCTCTGCATGTGCAGACTGCTCAATCCAAAACCTCACAGCACTCTGTCAGCTTACCTATTGCAACAGGTACTGGCCCATGTGTTCTTCTGCCTTATACCTTGGGGCCCATCCTAGGCATTGCTCACCTGAAATTGGAGGCCACTAAACATTTTCCTGATGAGTGCCCAGTGATTTTATCTTTTGTCATATGCCTCCCTTTGATTCTGTTCAGCTCATTGCAGCTTCATAAAAAACATTTCCTGTGTATTCAGAACCAAATATAGAACATTGTATATTACACAGTGTCATATACTAAAGAACTACATGTCCTAGACTCCAGGGAGCCTACAGTTTTCCCAGGAAGATAACATACTTACATGAAATAATCTAAGAATAGTCAAGACAAAAAGGCCATGGCCTCTGTTGGGCTGAACAGAGGCTCAAGTATTTAAATGGATGATACAGTCAGTACATTTCAAGACTGGTGAGGTGGGAAAGGGGTCAGAGATGGCTGCAATTTTCAGGAAAGACTTCAAGGAGAGGATGAGGGCCTTGCTTTGTTCTTGGCATTTTAAAATGGGACCAGTGATACTAAGTTTATGCAGCAATTCAGGCTCTTAAAGGATCAGGAAGAATTCCTTAGACTCTTATAGAAGTGGGACATTGGGTTGAGGGAGAGAGGTTTTAGGAGAGGCAAGAATAAGTAGAGAGATGAGCAGAGATGGAAAGTAGACTTGAGAAAACAGCCTGTTTAATTTGGACTGTGTGAGATGGTTTCCAAACAAACATCCCTCTCCTTTCTCCCTCCCGTGCCTCTTCAGTTTCCAGTCCCTGATGTCATGACATGGTGCGGCTGCAGTTACATATCTTTTCCTTTCTGCTTGAACCCCTAGCTAAAGTACAACTTTCTTGGCACCCACAATGGAGGGCACTGCCAGTGGAGCAGATGAGAGATTGATTTTGGACCGCCAGCCCTGATGGAAAGCTGAGGACTATTGCATGACCTCCCCTGAGGCAACTATTGCATGGAAATGGTGTGGGATGGCTCTTCTAAGAGGTGGAATTTGGGGTGCCCCTAATGAATCCTCCTTTAGCAAATGGAGACTAGTAGACATCCATCCTTTCTGAGTCAGTCAGAACTGAGACCCCTCTTTAGATAAAGTTCTAGATCTCATTCCCTTCCAGGAGGACAGAGATTGCATTGTCTTGGGAGTTAATGTAATAGGTAAGCTGGTGAGGTTGAGGGTTCAAAAAAAGGGAGGGGTGCTGTGTAGGGTAATGGTCCATGTCGAGCTATTACAGGAAACCACAGATTTAACAGGAGAGAACAGATTCTTTTTTTTTTTTTTTAACACCCTTGGAAGAACCACCTCCAGGGAGGATACCAGGAACCCATGGCACTTTTATTATTGAAAATATCAGGAAGGATTCTGGGTGAGCTTTGGTCTGTCCTAGGTGGAGGACGGATATGACCTAAGGAAGTGGCACCTTGTGCCCAGAGCTCTGGCACACTTCTGTAAACGAATTCACCTGTGCTCATGCCCACTTCTTCCCAAGACAGGTGAAATGTAGGAAAGACCCACAGAGGGAAGACCATTAATTGACTGAAAACACAAGTTGATTTCCTTTTGCGATACTGCCACCATCTATATCATTCTTGGCAGTTAAGGGCTGCCATGGCTGGTCTCCATTTCAGTTGTTCTGATCTGACTCTGATAGCACATCAGGGAGAGATGATCTCAGTGACCCAGTCAACTCAGAAAGGCAGTTTTGCTGCTTTCCAGGAGGTAACTGAATAATCCAAGTCTGATAAGAGAATCTGGGCTCAATGCTTTTCCTTGTGAAATTTTGACTTAAGAGGAAAACAAGCAATTTACTTATTTTGTGACCTTGTGAGAGGTAGTCTAGCATAGTGGTGAAAATCAGGGGCTTTGAATAGACTAGGTTCAGGCTCACACTTGTATCCTTTGCTAAACAGCTGTATAACCTAGGCCAAGTTTCTTAGCTTCTCCAAGCCTCAGTTTCTTCCTCAGAAAAACAGGGATAATAATAATACAAATTTGAGATGCTTTAAGAACTTGATGAGATAATATATACATACCACATGGTAGTCAGTAAATGATAGCCAATAGTAATTATTAATTACAGCTAAGTTTGGGATAGGGAAGATATTTGGCAGGTTTAATGAGATGGGCCTTTTGGCAAAGAAATTCATGATAATACTTGTCATTTAAAACAAAGAAACAAATGTGTAAGTAGGATAGATGCCCTTGACCTCCCCTATCCTGGTCATAGCAGGCAACAACCTCTGACCACTGGGGAGCAGACTAAGGCTGGCTACCTGGCTTACCCCACCCCATGATCGTGAAAGCACAGTACCTTTTGTTTTGCTGGTGTCTAACAAAGAAGGTCCAAGATGGAAACTATAATAGGTGCACTCAAAGAATATTTGCTGATCTGCTGTATGTCAGACACTTAGGAGCTGGGGACCCAGCAGTGAATAGGCAACATCCTTGACCCCAGGGAATATAAACAGAGATTAAACGATGGAATAAATTAAGTTGACAAGGTCATTTCCAATGGTGATGAGGGCCGAGACATCTAGTTTTCAAACTGGTGTGTTGGAGTCTGCCTCCTGATAATGTTGAATGTGGCTTTCAAGGCCACCAGGGCTGATTCTATTGTGCCTGATTCTATAAGGCCCCTGTGTCCTCTGAGAGACAGAGTGCACTGAGTGTGGGAGAGCCTTGGAAAATTCTGTTTCCCTCCTCCTGGGAACGTGTTAACAGCACTTATATCCCAAAGGGCCCCTTTGCAATAAAATCAGATGTTTCTGCCCAGCTCAATACTTCCTTGTCTCTCTCACTTAGGCTGGTCTCTGGGCCATTTGAGGGCTTAAAATTTTGTAGAGCCCTTGGGATTGCATGTTTATTAGTCAAACAAATATGCTCCTCTTTTTTTCTTTCATATAGAAATGTATCTCTGGAAACATATACCAACCACTGCCAAATGCCTGGGAGTCAGGGACAGCACTACCTGCCAAGTCTTTAAAGTTTGATTCACTGCCATCCAAAGTGCAAATGACGGAGGTGGCTCTTCTCATCTTTGGATCTGTGACACAGGAAGCTGAGTGGAGCCTGAATTAGAGGTCAGGGGACCCCAGGTTCTTTGGAGGTTATTAGTCACGAACATTGGGCAAATTACCGAATATCTTTGGAGCTCAGTTTTCTCGTCTGTGAAATGGGGCAATTCAAAAGTTGCTGTGGAGGGTAAAACAAGATAATGACTACTTTCAGTGTCTCAGCTGTGAAGCAAGCAGGCTATCAGCAGAGGAGGAGCCAGCTAGAGGGCGAGCTAGGGCTAGAGGGACTGAGAGGTAGTGGCATTTGGGTGTCAGAATCTTAGAGGGCACAGCGACCTTCAGTTTGGGCCAGGCTATGCCAGCATCCTTTGAGTTGTGGTTAGTGACTGAGGTGAAGCAATAGGGGGTTTCTGAGTGAGGCCCTAGTTCTAGAGAGGTGTTTGGGAGGCAAAGCAGGGTTATAGCCAGCAGGAGAGGGTAAAGGTAGAATGTACCAGGTTCCAGAGAGGGGGCTAGTGAATGCTAGATGAGGAGTCAGGGTAAGAGCATGCTAGATAAGGAGTCAGGGCGAGAGTATGCTAGGCAAGGAATCAGGGCTAGTACATGTTAGACAAGGAGTCAGGGCTAGTACATGCTAGACAAGGAGTCAGGGCTACTGTATGCTAGACAAGGAGTCAGGGCTAGTGTATGCTAGGCAAGGAGTCAGGGCTAGTGCATGCTAGGCAAGGAATCAGGGTTAATGCATGCTAGGCAAGGAGTCAGGGTTAGTGCATGCTAGACTAGGAGTCAGGGCTAGTGCATGCTAGGCAAGGAGTAAGGGTTAGTGCATGCTAGGCAAGGAGTCAGGGATAGTGCATGCTAGGCAAGGAGTCAGGGCTAGCCCATGCTAGACAAGGAGTCAGGGCTAGCGCGCGCTAGGCAAGGAGTCAGGGCTAGCGCGCGCTAGGCAAGGAGTCAGGGCTAGCGCGCGCTAGGCAAGGAGTCAGGGCTAGCGCGCGCTAGGCAAGGAGTCAGGGCTAGCGCGCGCTAGGCAAGGTGGCTCACTTTTAGTTTCATCAAGGGTAACTCAGAAACCGAAGGCAGAGGATGAGTTACTGGCCGGAAGGCTTTTGTTCAGAGTTAGAGGGAAGATTACAGGTTGCAGTTTGGGGCTGTACAAATTTAAGGCAGCAAGAACAATTCAGGAACCCACCTGTGCAATGGGGGAAGGGGAGAGGAGGGTGGGATTGGACCCTAATATACTGCCAGGTCTGGTTAAGTTTAGCTCAGGGCCTGCCATTTTCTGTCACATGATTCTGTATACTCTTCACATGACCTATGACATATATGGTCTTTATTTTACAGATGAGAAAAATAAACCTCAAGGAGATAACTTGCTCAACATCTTACCAAAATGGTAAGAGGTACAGCCAACCGAAAACCCAGGTCTGTCCTATGCCAAAGGCTACTCTTTTAACTTCTGGAGATTGGGCTGTGATCTCTCCCTTTTTTGAGAAATATGTTCTTTTTTTTTTTTTTCTAAGATGGAATTTCACTCTTATTGCTCAGGCTGGAGTGCAATGGCAGACTCTCGGCTCACCACAACCTCCGCCTCCTGGGTTCAAGCGATTCTCCTGCCTCAGCCTCCCGAGTAGCTGGGATTACAGGCACATGCCACCATGCCTGGCTAATTTTGTATTTTTAGTAGAGATGGGGTTTCTCTATGTTGGTCAGGCTGGTCTCGAATTCCTGACCTCAGGTGATCTGCCTGCCTTGTCCTTCCAAAGTGCTGGGATTACAGGCATGAGCCACTGTGCCCAGCCTGAGAAATGTGTTCTTAAATCAACACAACTTGTTTACAGAAAAGTGATGGCACTTGAAGGAAATCTAAGGCCTGTGTATCTAGTACTTAGACTAGGGCCCTTTCCTCTCACTGTTCCCTCAAGTACTATGACCTTTGCAGCCCTTCTTGTCCCCAAACCAATTTGACATTAAAACTTATTTGGAAACACGTATTTGTTCTATCTCTGGATGGCTGAAAATAGAAATTAAAGCTGAAGAGACTTCTGTCGGAAATAAGGAAAACCTTATCAGCAAGGAACATACATTTTTTTGGGTGAGAACAACATGAGAATGTGGAGTGGCTTTGCCTGGAGGTTTTTCTGAAGAAAATAGACTATAGCTGCTGGTCTGTTAGTTCAGGGTGACTACAATCTATCAGTGACATCAACTAAGACCTGAACTTTTTATTCTTAAATATGAATTCCACATTGCTATGATCTGAACGTTTGTGTGCTCCCCAAAATCCATGTGTTGGAACCTAATCTTCAATCCAAGTATTAAGAGGTGGGGTTTTTAGGAGATGATGAGGTCATGAGGACTCTGCTGTCATGAATGTGGTTAGGGTCCCATGTTAAAGAGGCTTGAAGGAGCTTGACTTTCCTTCCACCTCATCAGACACCAAATCTGCTGGCACCTTGATCGTGGACTTCCCAGCTTCCAGAACTATGAGCAATAAATTTCTGTTGTTTATAAATTGCCCAGTCTAAGGTATTTTGTTATAGCAGCCTGAATAGACTGAGACATTTTGTTAACTTATACTACTGAGAAGACTTGATGCATATTTTATAGATAGTATTTACCCATTTAGTCACTTGTTTGCAAAATCCATTTTATGTCATTTGTCTCCCAGAACCACATGTGCTTTCTTATTTTACATCAACATAACTGAAAGGGGCTACTCAAGTGTTTCTTCCCCAAATAAAAATCTGTTCAAAGATTTCTTAGTATTTCCATTTAAACAGGAAAGACTGATAACCTTTTAATGATCAAGCTGGTGGTTAAAAATCAAATGCCTAGGCTGGGCATGGTGGCTCATGCCTGTAATCCCAAGCACTTTGGGAGGCCGAGGCAGGCGGATCACTTGAGGTCAGGAGTTCAAGACCAGTGTGCCCAGTATGGTGAAACCCTGTTTCTAATAAAAATGCAAACAAATTATCTGGGTATGGTGGTGTGCACCTGTAATCTCAGCTACTTGGGAGGCTGGGGCAGGAGAATTGCTTGAACTTGGGAGGCAGAGGTTGCAGTGAGCCAAGATTGTACCATTGCCCTCCAGCCTGGGCCTTGCAATGAGATTCTGTCCCCCACCCCCCACCAAAAAAATCAAATGCCTAAATTTTTGAACTCACTGGGCACCATCCCATCACAAGGTAAAAGAGGAATAAAATGAAAGTCACCATGACAGATTGTATTTCCCAAAGATGGCTGCATCAATATATTCCATCTCTCATTGCAAGCTTTTCTCACAATGTGAACTTGACAATCCTACATTGAAAGACGGGGTCTCTGCTCTGCCTCCTTGAGTCTGGGTGAATCTGTGACTAAAGGAGAATGAGGCCATGTGATTACCAAGGCTAAATCATGAAAGCTGATATAGCTTCTGCCTGGTTCTCTTGGGACACTCACTCTGGGAACTCAGCCACTGTTCTGTGAGAAAGCCAAGCTGCCCCAAGATGAGGTCATGCTTAGGTTGTCTGGTCACAGCCCCAGCTAAAGGACCAGCCAGCATCAATCATCAGATGTGAATGAATGAGCCTTCAGATCACCCCAGCAGACACAGAGTGGAGCGGAGACGAATTGTCCCTGCTGATGTTGTACTGAACCGAGCATAGAAAGTCAACACCAAGACAAAAGTATGCCAAATTGCAGGGTCTCTATTGCCAGAGGCCATGGAGGACTCGCATCTCTCCAACCCGTGGCCCCGAAAGGAGGGTGTCAAGACTTTTATACCTCTAAAACCACCTCAGGGGTGATGGTGGGGAGCGGGGATGGGGATGAGGGGCTTCAGACATTCCGAGGGCTAGTGGATTCTGTAAATCACCTCCTGGGCGGAGATGAAGGTGAGGGGCTCCAGACATTCCAAGGGCCAGGGGACTTTTGTCACTCCGACTGTTAAGTGGTTTACAGAAGTCAAGATAAGCATTAGTTTACACATTGTCTGGGTAGTGGATGGGAATTACAGACCTTAGTTACTTATTACAAGGTGCAGGAGCCAAGATGGCATGGGTTTGGACTGCTTGCCTGTCACATTAGCACAGAGAGCAGTTTCAATAGAAAGCCGAGGTATGGTTGAGGTATGCAGTTTTATGGGGCTTTTACCATGTCACACTGAACTTGGCCAATGTTGTAGATTTGTGAGAAAAATCAATGTCTGAGGCCACTAAGTTTTAGGGTGGTTGCTTATGTGTCAATAGATGGCCAATGTACCTTTATACAACCCTATTAGCATTTTGGGCTATCTCCTAGCAGTCCTTTGGGAAAACTTTTCAGACCACAGCTCAAATTTTGATAAGCAAAAAGCTGCAGTAGGTATTTTCCTTACATTTCCTGTTTCTAAACCATTTCTCCTCATTCCTCCTTTGAAGAGACAAATATCAACCTTTTAACAAATGAACAACTAAAACAAACCAACTTCTCTGAGGTTGGGGCTATCTTGCCATCCCATGTGTTTCCCCTCCTCATGGCTGAGATTTCCTTCCCTTACTGACAACTTTAGCACTGTCTTCCTCTCCATCCCTGCCTTTGTCATCATTGGCAACAACATCTAATGGCACGATCCATCCAACACTGGCTTTGTTATTCCTTAACCTTTGAACAGAGTCTCTTCTTTCAATCCAGCTCAGCTTTCCACCCTCTTGATTGCACCATAGATTGTGTTGTCACAGCAATTGCTCTCACCTCTAAAGTTTGCTTCCAAGGATCCCTTCTCTGACAATGAGCTACTCTTTTTCTTGCTTCCTCACTTTAGTGCCCACATTGAAGAACACCCTGATCTCCCTGAGACTGCCCATCCATTGACCTTAGGCTCTCATGATTCTTCATTTATTATTAATATGTCTCACTCTGTTGCCTAGGCTGCAGTGCAGTGACGTGAACACAGCTCACTGCAACCTTGACCTTCTGGGGCTCAAGTGATCCTCCCACCTCAGCCTCTATCTATCAAGTGGTTTATGTGCTAGGCGCGGTGCTAAAGGCTTTATTTTACTATCTCATTTCATCCTCACCACACACTCAAGAGGCAGGTACTGCTTTATGCATTTGACAGATGGGGAGTCTGGGGATTAGAGAGTTTATAGAACTTGACCAGGTTTTTCAGCTGGTTAGTGTTTTTTTTCGGGCTCAGATCAAGACCTTTCTGATGCCAGAGCTCATGGGCATAACCAGAAAGCAACACTGAGCTTTAGCAATGTAATCATGGTCTGTAGGGGAAGCCCATAGAGCCATTTTCAAAAAATTCATTTTGAAGAATAGCCAGGGGAACTTTTGGGAGGCTTAACAATAGGTGTTAAAAAAGAACATGAAGAAACAAAAACAGAAGGAAACCCTCTGAGAGCATTCTTTCCTTTCCTGGTTTCTCTTTCACTGGCTCTGGCTGGGGATGAGAGCAAAGCCATCAGAGGACAAGAGAGGTGAGAACCTTGGGCAGCTGGGGAGGGACTTGGGTAGCTGTGGCAGGGACTCTCTGGCACTACCCTTTAGATCTCTATGTCCTACTGAAAGTATTTCTGACATGTTTCTTGCATCTGGCTCCTCTCTGTCCCCACTCCCATGGCAGTAGTTCGGGAGCTTGTTGCATCTTATCCTGAGCAATGGACATGGGCGTTGTTCCTTCCATCCTCCAGAATCCAGCACATCCAGCCGGGGCTTCCCTCCTTCTGAAGCTCGCTCACTCCTCTCCAGAAAAGTTCCCATGGTTTCCTCTGGTCCTGCCAGCCTGCTGTTCCCACACTGCCTCCAGTCTTCAGCTCCAGCCTCAACTCCTGCCCACCCTTGACAGCCCTCTGCCCCGGCTCCTGTCAGATCCATGTCTACTTTTTCCAGCCACGGTATTTTTGCAAATGCTCTACCTTCAGCATGAAATGCCTTTCTTCACCTGACAAGGAGAGTCATTTCCTTGCTCAGAATCCCAGTGGCCCTCTGCAGATGTCCCTTGGGTGCAGCCCTTCAGCACTGCAGAGTAGTGGGCTAATTTGGCTGTCTCTTCTCCTGGTCCATGAGCTTTTGGGGGCTCTTATTCATTATTGTATTCAGGAAATCTACAGTGCTTAGTAAGTAGGTTGTGCTCAGTGGGTATCTGTTGTGTGAGTGAATAAAGGAAAGAAGATGTTATATGTGGCTTCTCTTCTCCAAGTACATGCTAATGAAGAGAGAGGTTCTGGTGCCATTGAGAAAGATGTGCATCTAAACTGTCGCTGGGCTGGGCAATGACCAGGCTTTTGTTTGCCTCCTCTTAGGTGAAGGAAAATAAACTCGTGAGTGGCAGCTAGGGTGAGACACTATGTTTTCTCTGCTGAGAGCTGGCATGAGATACAAGGAGAACCCTGGTGGCAAGGACTCTCCAGCCTGGGAAACCTCAGGAACTCATCTGTACACAGGTGAGGTCATTTGGTTGCACACCTGTAAAAACGAAAGGTAGGGGTTAACCGCAGCTTGCTTCTCCACGTCTTCTTGCCCAGCTCCACCTTAATGTGGTACTGATGGGCTGTTCCCAAAACACTTGCCTGAGGGTGGGTGATGGTGTTTCCTTAGATAATGCTCCAGAAACCAGGCTTGACATTGGCAACAAGCATCTAGCAGCGGTTCTCAAGCTTGACTGCACTTTGCCATCACCTGGGGGGCTTCTGAAAGACATGGAGGCCTGGGCCCATCCCCAGAGATTTTGATTTAATTGGTCTGGGTGGAGACCAAGCATGGGATTTTTTTCAAAGCCCTCTAGGTGATTCTAATGTGCAGTCAGGCCTAAAGACCCCTGTGCTAAATGGATTAGACAGCGTCGGGGGTTGTTATCCCACTCAGTTGAAAAGACACTAGTCTGTAGATAATGCTGAGGACTGGTACTACCGCAGGCTCCAGGCGCAGAACCCTGTCAGGGCTTTTGCTCCAAGGCAAAGGTCAGCACATTTTTTTCTGTGGAGGGCCAAATTGTAAATATGTTAGGTTTTATGGGACTTTCAATCTCTGTCACAACTATTTAATGGGGCTGTTCAAGTGTGAAAGCAGCCTTAGGGTTGGGTGCAGTGGCTCATGTCTATAATCCCAACATTTTGGGAGGCTGAGGAGGGCAGATCACTTGAGCTCAGGAGTTCAAGACCAGCCTGGGCAACATGGCGAAACCCTGATTCTACAAAAAATATGAAAATTAGCCAGGCATGGTGACGTGTGTCTGTAGTCCCAGCTACCTGGGAGGCTGAGGTGGGAGGATCACCTGAGCCTGGAGGCAGAGGTTGCAGTGAGCTGAGATTGTGTTACTGCACTCCAGCCTGGGCCACAGAGCAAGACCCTGTATCAAAAAACAAATAAATAAAAGGCAGACATAGACAATAAGTAAATGAATGAGCATGGTTATGTTCCAGAATACTTCATTTATGGACAATGAAACTTGAATTTCAAATAATCTTCACATGTCATGAATACTCTTATGTTCTCAGCCATTAAAAAAATATAAAGACCATTCTTAGCTTGTGCACTGTAGAAAAGTGATCAGCTGAATTTGACCTGCCAGGTCTCTGCTCCGAGAGATGAGTGGCAGCCGTTCCTCACAGCTTGGTGGTAAATGCTTCCTCATCCATTCTCCTCCCTAGACTCTCTCATTTCTCCACTGACAATGGCCTACAAACCAGCTCTTACCCACAAGGAGTGCCAATCAAGACAGGAATGTTATTTATTTATCTGTCAACTTTATCCTGAGCTAAAGGTGCTCAAGTGCGTGTGGGCAGGTGATTGTTAGAAAATATGAGGCTTCGTTTTTTTTTTGTTTTTTTTTTTTTACCTCTTTGAGTCACATATTTTCTCCAAGGAGCTGATGACACTGTAGTAAGAACTGTGAACAAACACTATGTCTTTTGGCATCCTTAGGAAGTGGAAGGAGAAACTTTACGGAGAGAGATTATTCTGTAGTAATGAGAGATATTCTCTAACCAGGCTTAGAGTTTGGAGCAGACTGTTGGCTGATGCCCATATCCTGCTTCCTGCTGTCCACCATTTTATCTTCAGAGGGGCCTGAGCCCCATGTCCAGTTCCATAGGGTGAATCATGAACTGTCTAAGTCAAGGACTAGATGCAGAAGAAATGGTCCCTTTCTCCTTCTGGGTGTTGTCCTGTGTGCCTGTTGATGCCTGGAATTGCAGCAGCCATGTTGGGACCACGAGGGGAGCTGGTCTGAGCAGGACACATGAGGATGGTTGAGTGGGAAGTGGAAGCAGCCTGGATCCTTGCTGACATTGCCGAGCCACTGAAGAAACAAACGCTGGAGCTGTGCTCCTCTGGACTTCTTGTTATAGGAGCTAAATTCCCCTATTGTTTAAAGTTATTTTAAGTTAGGGTTTCTGTTTCTTGTAGCTGAAAATATTAAAATTCATACAAAGGTCTGGAAAGAGACAGCCTACACAGAATCTCATACTGGGCACATCGTGGGTTCTTAGTGATCGACTGAAGGAACAATTTTAAATACATGAACCTAATTGTTGTTTAGCAAAGAGACTTTTTATAAAGAAATCCCTTTGTAAAAAGGCTGCCTTCTTCCAGCATCTCTGGCAGGTAGCCATATCCAGTTTACTTCACTGGAAATCTCTGTGACAAATAATAAGTGGGGGACCCAGAGCCCCTTTCAGCATATAGCCCACTAACTGACCCTATTCCACCCAGGTTGGTAAACAAGACTTTGCTAGTGAACCTAGCATCTCCTGAGAATTCCATAACTTTGGTAGAAGGACCAATCAAATCAACGCACAATGATGCAATCACATATTTGCAAAGTCACCTTTGTAATAGTGGGCTCTAGTTATAGTTTGAGATGCAAAGACTATCTCTCCCTTTGGCTCTGGTTACTTTGGCTATGTAACAAATTATTCCAAAACTGAGTGGTGTAAAACAACCATTTATTGTGCTCACCAGAACTTTAGACAGGACATAGTGGGGTAGGCTTATTTTTGTAGAGTTTGAGATCTGGGGCTAGAATAATTAGAAACATTACTCACTCATAGGTCTAGTGGTTGATGCTGGTAAGATTCAAAGACCTAAGGGCCTTCTAGCCTCTTTCTGTCTCTAATCCAACCCCACCAATCTCTCTGACCTCCCGTCTTTCCTCTCTCTGCACTCTAACCAACTGGCCTTCTTATTCTCTTCAAATCCAAGTGTGTTCCAATGCCTCAGAATCTATGCATGGGCTGTTTGTTTCTGTCTAGGATGTACTTCCCCCATATTGTCTTATGTCTCCCTCCCTTACCTCATTCGGGTTGTAAGAGTTCACAGTCAGTGAGACCTTCCCTGACCATCCTATCTAAGATAGCCTTCCATCCCTATGGCTCTCTAACTTTTTATCCTGAGTCATTGTTTCCTCATAGCACTTATATTTATAGTTTATTGACTGCTTCCTCTACTGGAATGTAAGCTCATGAGACCAGAAACTTCCTAACTTTTTCAGCATTATATTTCCAGTGCTAAAACAGTAACTGTACATAGTAGGTACCCAGTAAACATATTTGAATGAATACTAGAATTAAAAAGGGTAATTCTTTTCTGTCATGTTATTTCTTTGTTTAATTATGTTATCAGCCTGTGAGGTAATAATGAACTATCTTAAAAAGAAAATTAGGAAAACTCCCATTTATAATAGCACTGAAAAAATTATTTAGGAAGTGAAAAACTTGTATGCTAAAAACCAGAAAACATTGATAAAAATATTAAAGAAGACAAACTGAGGGAGAGAGAGAAAGAGGAGGGGGAGGAAGAAGAGGATTCAGGGAATAGGAGCTGGGGAGCCTTTCTGTGCCACAGAAGTAGAAGTAGACATACTTGAGATTATGGCAGAAGGGAGGCAGGACTAGATTGCAGCTCTGACTTGGATTGACAGAGCAACTTATGGAGGGTTGCATCATGAATTTTAGCTCCAGAATGACTGCAGGAATAAATCGGGAATCTCAGAGGACCCGCAGTCCCTCTGAAGGAAGCAGACTGCTCTTGCAGGACCTGGGAGATACCCCAAATACCGTGATTGCCCAAACTGTGGAAGTGGGAATGGGAGATCATCCGCCCCCAAACACACACCCCTACTGGGAAGCTGAAGGTCTAGTTTGTGGTAGAAGATTCCAACCTTACCTGGAGCTGAGTTAAATTGGAGAAAGCAAAGCACAGCGGTAGAGGAAGCAGTGGGAAAGGCCCTTGGAGTTCGCTGGGTCCCCAAGGAGGCCATTCCTGCCTAGCATCACAAGGATCCTTCAGGAGGGTGGCCAGCGACATGGGGAAAATGCCACAGGGAGAAGGAAGTCTCCAGCTGAACTTTGTAATGATTTGAACTGGTCTGAGAAGCCTCTTGGCCAGAACGTGGGGGAGGGCACATGTCCGGTATGCAGACTCCACAGGTGGGGGAAGAACTAAAGCCCTTTTGTTTTGCAGATGGAAGGCAGGTAATGTGGGGCAAGTTCTTAGCCTTGCTTGCCCACTGCCTGGAAACAGAATCAGTGCTGTTGGGAGGAGGGGGAATGGTGGGAATGAGACCAGCCTTTTGGATTGCATGGGAGCTGGTTAAAGCTTGTGACTGCTGGCTATCCCCCACTTCCCTGACAACCTGCATGTCTCAGCAGAGGCAGCCATAATCCTCCTCCACACAACTCCATTGATTTGGGAACTTCATCCCCATTCCCCATAGGAACCACAGGAAGATCCACCTAAGGAGAGTCTGAGCTCAGACATACCTAGCCCTGCCCCCACCTGATGGTCCTTCCTTACCCATCTTGGTAGCTGAAGACAAAGGGCATATATTCTTTGGAGTTCTAGGACCCCACCCACTGCTGGTTTCTCTCCATACTACCACAGTTGATACTCTCTGGAAAGCACCACCTCCTGACAGGAGGCCAACTAGCAAAAAAATAGAGTATTAAACCACCAAAGCTAAGAACCATCACAGAGTCCATTTCACCCCCCCTGCCAGTTCCACTGGAACAGGTGCTGGTATCTACGGCTGAGAGACCTATAGATGGTTCATATCACAGGACTATGTGTAGACAACCCAAGTATCAGCCCAGAGCCTGGTGGACTTGCTGGGTGGCTAGACCCCAGAAGAGAGATAATGATCTCTACAGCTTGGCTCTCAGGAAGCCACATCCATAGGAAAAGGGGGAGAGTACATAGTCATCAGATTATCTAAAGTTAAGATGAAGGAAAGAATCTTAAGAGCTGTGAGACAATAGCACCAGGTAACCTATAAGGGAAAACCGTCAGATTAACAGCAGTTTCTCAGCAGAAACCCTACAAGCTGGAAAGGACTGGGGCCCTATCTTCAGCCTCCTCAAACAAAACAATTGTCAGCCAATAATTTTGTATCCAGAGAAACTAAGCATCACATATGAAGGAAAGGTATAGTCTTTTTCAGACAAACAAATGCTGAGAGAATTCGCCACTACTAAGCCACCACTACAAGAACTGCTAAAAGGAGCTCTAAATCTTGAAACAAATCCTGGAAACACATGAAAACAGAACATCTTTAAAGCATAAATCTCACAGGATCTATAAAACAAAAATACAAGTTAAAAGCAAAAACAAAAAACCAAGGCACACAGGCAACAAATAACACAATGAATGGAATGGTACTTCATATCTCAATACTAACATTGAACCTAAATGTACTAAATGTTTCACTGAAAACATACAGAACTGCAGAATGGATAAGAAGTCACCAACCAACTATCTGCTGCCTTCAAGAGACTCACCTAATATATAAGGACTCACATAAACTTAGTAAAGGGGTAGAAAAAGGTATTTCATGCAAATGGACACCAAAAGTGAGAAGGGGTAGCTATTCTTATATTAGACAAAATAAACTTTAAAGCAATAGCAGTTAAAAAAGACAAAGAAGGACATTATATAATAGCAAAAGACCTTGTCTAACAGGAAAATATCACAATCCTAATCATGTATGCACCTAACACTGGAGCTCTCAAATTTATAAAACAATTGCTAATAGACCTAAGAAATGAGATAGACAGCAACACAATAATAGTGGGGGACCTCAAAACTCCACTGATAGCACTAGACAGGCCATCAAGACAGAAAGTCAACAAAGAAACAATGGATTTAAACTATATATTGGAACAAATGGACTTAACACATATATACAGAACATTCCATCTAACAACCACAGAATACATAATCTATTCAAGAGTGCATGAAACTTTCTCCAAGATAGACCATATGACAGGCCATAAAATCAGCCCAATAACTTTAAGAAAATTGAAATCATACTAAGCACTCTCTTAGACCACGGTGGAATAAAACTGGAAATCAACTCCAAAGGGAACCTTTAAAACCATGCAAATACATGGAAATTAAATAACCTGTTCCTGAATGATCATTGGGTCAAAAACAAAAGATGGAAATTTTAAAATTCTTTGAACTGAACGACAATAAAGACACAACCTATTAAATCTCTGGGATATTGCATAGCTGGTGCTAAGAGGAAAATTCACAGCCCTAAATGCCTACATCAAAAAGACTGAAAGAGCACAAACTGACATTCTAAGGTTCTCAAGGAACTAGAGAAACAAGAACAAACCAAACCCAAACCCAGCAGAAGAAAGGAAATAACCAAGATCAGAGCAGAACTAAATGAAATTAGAACAACAACAACAAAAAGTACAAAAGATAAATGAAACAAAAAGCTGGTTCTTTGAAAAGATAAATAAAATTGTTAGACCATTAGCAAGATTTACCAAGAAAAAGAGAGAAAATCCAGATAACCTCAATAAGAAATGAAAGGGGAGACATTACAACTGACACCAGAGAAATACAAAAGATCATTCAAGGCAACTATGAACACCTTTATGCACATGAACTAGAAAACCTAGAGGAGATGGATAAATTACTAGAAAAATACAACTCTCCTAGCTTAAATCAGGAAGAATTAGATATAATAAGCAGATCAATAACAAGCAGCAAGATTGAAATGATAATTTAAAAGTTACCAACAAAAAAAAGTCTAGGACCTGATGGAGTCACAGCAGAATTCTACCAGACATTCAGAGAAGAATTGGTACCAATTATTTTGACACTATTCCACAAGATAAAGAGGGAATCTTCCCTAATTCATTCTATGAATCCAGCATCACCCTAATATTAAAACCAGGAAAGGACATAACCAAAAAAGAAAAATACAGATTGATATCCCTGATAAACATAGATGCTAAAATCCTTAACAAAATACTAGCTAACCAAATCCAACAACATATCAAAAAGATAATCCATCATGATCAAATGGGTTTCATACTAGGGATGCAGGAATAGTTTAACATACACAAGTTGATAAATGTGATACACCACATAAACAAAATTAAAAACAAAAATCACGTGATCTAAATAGATGCAGAAAAAGCATTTGACAAAATCCAACATCACTTTATTATTAAAACTCTCAGCAAAATCGACATACAAAGGACATACCTCAATGTAATAAAAGTCATCTATGACAAACCCACAGCCAACATAATACTGAATGGGGAAAAGTTGAAAGCATTCCCTCTGAGAACTGGAACAAGACAAGGATGCCCACTCTTACCACTCCTCTTCAACATAGTACTGAAAGTCCTAGCCAGAGCAATCAAACAAGAGAAAGAAATAAAGGGCATCCAAATAGGTAAGGAGGAAGTCAAAATGTCACTGTTTGCTGATGATATGATCGTTTACCTCAAAAACCCTAAGGTCTCCTCCAGAAAGCTCCTAGAGCTGACAAAAGAATTCAGCAAAGCTTCTGGATACAAGATTAATGTATACACATCAGTAGCTCTCCTATACACCAACAGTGAACAAGCAGAGAATCAAATTAAGAACTCAACCCCTTTTACAATAGCTGCAACAATAATAACAACAGCAACAACAACTTGGGAATATACCTAACCAGGGAGGTAAAAGACCTCTACAGGGAAAACTATAAGACACTGCTGAAAGAAATAGAGGAGACAAAAGGAAACAAATCCTATGTTCACAATGGGTAGAATCAATATTGTGAAAGTGACCATGCTGCCAAAAGCAATCTACAAATTCATCACAATCCCCATCAAAATACCACCACCATTCTTCACAGAATTAGAAAAAACAATTCTAAAATTCACATGGAACCAAGAAAGAGCCAGCATACCCAAAGCAAGACTACGCATTTTTGAACAAATCTGGAGGCATCACATTACCTGATTTCAAACTGTACTATAAGGCCATAGTCACCCAAACAGCATGAAACTGGTATAAAAACAGGCATATAGACCAATGGAACAGAACAGAGAGCCTAGAAATAAACCCAAATACTTAACAGCCAACTGATCTTTGACAAAGCAAATTCTTTTCAACAAATGGCACTGGGATAATTAGCAGCCACATGTAGGAGAATGAAACTGGGTC
Source organism: Cheracebus regulus (assembly GCA_963574635.1). Taxonomy (NCBI): domain Eukaryota; kingdom Metazoa; phylum Chordata; class Mammalia; order Primates; family Pitheciidae; genus Cheracebus; species Cheracebus regulus. Next base: position 7,313 of record CAUYQU010012974.1, on the reverse strand, counting down.
CTCATCTCTCACTTTGTATAAAAATCAACTCAAGATGGATTAAGAACTTAAATGGATAAAAATTTAGAAGATTACATTGAAAAAACCCTTCTTGACATTGGCTTGGGCAAGTATTTCATGACCAAGAACCCAAAAGCAAATGCAATAAAAACAAAGACAAATAGATGGAACTTAATTAAACTAAAGAGATTTTGTACAGCAAAAGGAACAGTCAGTAAAGAGACAACCCGTAGAGTGGGAGAAACTCTTCACAAATCTATATATCTGATAAAGGACTAATATCCAGAATCTACAAGGAATTCAAACAAATCGGCAAGAAAAAAAAAATCCCACCAAAAAGTGGGCTAAGGACATGAATAGACAATTCTCAAAAGAAGATATACAAATGGCCAACAAGCACATGAAAAAATGCTCAACATCACTAATGATCAGGAATATGCAACTCAAAACCACAATGCGATACTACCTTAATCCTGTAAGAATGACCATAGTCAAAAAATTAAAAAACAGTAGATGTTGGTGTGGGTGTGGTGATCAGAGGACACTTTTACACTGCTGGTGGGAATGTAAACTAGTACAGCCACTATGGAGAACACTGTGGAGATTCCTTAAAGAGCTAAAAGTAGAATTACCATCTGATCCAGCAATCCTACTACTGGGTGTCTATCCAGAGGACAAGAAGTCATTATTTGAAAAAGATACTTGCACATGCATATTTATAGCAGCACAATTTGTAATTGCAAAATCGTGGAACCAACCCAAATGCCCATCAATCAATGAGTGGATAAAGAAACTGTGGTATATATATACATATATACACAATGGAATACTACTCAGCCATAAAAAAGGAATGAATCAACAGGACTCACAGTGACCTGGTTGAGATTGGAGACTATTATTCTAAGTGAAGTAATTCAGGAATGGAAAACCAAACATAGTATGTTCTCAGTGATATGTGGGAACTAAGCTATGAGGGTGCAAAGGCATAAGAATGATAAATGGACTTTGGGGACTTGGGGGAAGGGTACAAGGAGGGATAAAACACAACAAATCGAGTGCAGTGGATACTGCTCGGGTGATGGGTGCACCAAAATATCACAAATCACCCCTAACGAACTTACTCATGTAACCAAATACCACCTGTACCTTAATAACCTATGGGAAAAAAAATTAAAGATAGACACCCCATGCTCATGAATTGAAAGACTTATTAAAATGTCCATTCTATCCAAAGCATCTACAGATTCAATGCAATCCCTATAAAATTCCCAATTGCATTTTTTATAGAAATAGAAAAAAAGGTTAAAATTTATATAAAACTACAAAAGATCCTGAATAGCCAAAACCAACCTGAGGAAGAAGAACAAAGCTGGAGGCATCATACTTCCTGATTTCAGAATATTGCAAAAATTTAAAGCAGTCTGGTACTGGTACAAGGATAGACATATAGAACAGTGGAATAGACTAAAGAGAGTGCAGAAATTAATCCACACATGCAGAATGGGGAAAGGATAGGGTTTTTTGTTTGTTTGTTTTTGTTTCTGTTTTGAGGCAGAGTCTTGCTCTGTCGCCAGGCTGGAGTGCAGTGGCACGATCTCGGCTCACTACAACCTCCACCTCCAAGGTTCAAGTGATTCTCCTGCCTCAGCCTCCCGAGTAGCTGGGACTACAGGTATGTGCCACCCCGCCCAGTTAATTTTTGTATTTTTAGAAGAGATGAGGTTTTACCATGTTGGCCAGGATGGTCTCGATCTCTTGACCTCATGAACCACCTGCCTTGGCCTCTCAAAGTGCTGGAATTACAGGTGTGAGCCACCGCACCTGAAAAGCACAGGCAACAAAGGCAAAACTGGAACAGTAGGACGACATCAAACTAAAAAGCTTCTGCACATCAAAAGAAGCACCTAATAGAGTGAAAGGCAGCCTACTGAGTGGGAGAAAATGTTTGTAAACCATATATAAAACAAGGGATTGATTTCCAAAATATACAGGGAAAACAACTAATAACCAATTAAAAAATGGGCCAATACTTGAATAGACATTTCTCCAAAGAAGACACACAAATGGCCAACAGCTCTATGTAAAGATGCTCAGTGTCACTAGTTATCAGGGAAACACAAACCAAAACCACACTGTTAGGATGGCTATTATAAAAAGGATAAAAGATAACAAGTGTCGGAAAAGATGTGGAGAAATTGGAGAACTTGACACTGTTGGTAGGAATGCAAAGTGTCACAGCTTCTATGGAAAACAGTGTGAAGATTCTCCCTAAAATTAAAGCAGTCCCATTTCTGCGTATCTATATACATGTATATATACACACATACACACACACAAAAGAATATGTATATATATTCACAAAGGAATTCAAATTAGGATCTCAAAAACGTATTTGCACTCCCAACTTCATTGCGGCATTATTCACAATAACCAAGAATAGAATGAATAGAATGAATAGAAAGGAAATATGGTTTATAGATAGAATGGAATATTATTCAGCTTTAGAAAAGAAGGAAATATTCCCATTTTCAACAATGCAGAAGAACCTGGAAGACTTATGTGAAGTGAAATAAACTAGGCACAGAAAGACAGTGCATGTTCTTACATATATATGGACTCTAACATAGTCACGTTTATAGAATGAGAATTGTGGTTATCAAGAGGAAATGGGGAGTTGCTAATTACAACAGGTATAGTCTTCATTACACAAGCTGAATCGGTTCTAGAGATCTGTACGGCACTGTTCCTATAGTTAATAATACTGTGTTGCATTCTTAAGCATTCGCTAACACAGTAGATCTGTTAAGTGATCTTACAATAATTTAAAATATATGTATGTGTGTGTGTGTGAGTGAGTGTGAGATAGAAGTTAGTGGCCCTAAGTCCTAACCAAATACTTTCTCATGGTAACCAACAAATACATCTAGGGTTGGTGAAGGATCTTGGAATTCAGCTGAATGCTGACTAAAGTACCTGAGGGTACCTCTCCTGATGAAAACACAATTTAGGAAGGACACAAGCTGTCTTTAAATGTTGAGAAGTATTATGTCAACGAGAGATTAGTTTCATTCATTATCCCTCTAAAGCCCTACTCTCCACATTTAAAAAATTGTTCATCCGTAACAGTAAAATACTTTCAGCACTCTTCTGGTAAGTGTATATTTATTTACAAGTTATATGCACATTAATTGTTAGCAAAGTTGAAGTTCTTTTTTATTTTTAAGATGGAAAATAAACAGTCTTTGTATTTCCACCCCCACTCTGGAGGATGACTTGTGCTGCCTCTGGAGTGTGCACAGCCTGATCTGGAGACCATGGTTTTGTGGGGAATTAGTATCAGCAGGGGAATTTTAAGAAAGTTGATTCTGGCCTTGCTGGATTGTCATGTCTATAGCCCTCTCCTAGGGTATAGCCCCAGGAATTAATTTTTCAAAGAGCAGTTATTTCCGGGGTTGTGTGATCCCCGGACACCTGATTAGACCAAGGTTGGTGCCCAGGCCAAAGCAAGCATGGATATAGGGCGTGAACATAAAAGAAGCTGTTGCATATCAGGTGGAATGTGAGTTGGGCCCTTCAGGAAATAGATGCCCAGATGGAATTAAAAGAGCAACAGATGTATTGGGGGAAATGTTTGGAAAGAAAAAAGGGGCGAGGAAGCAGGAGAGGAGAGAAAGATCCTGCAGACCATGAAGCTTGTCTGACACCAGAGAAAGGAGAGAGGGAAAGGAGGATGGTGTAGAAAGAGCCTGAGGCTGCACGGCATCTGAGAAAATCTCACTGGGTGGATGGGGAGTCTTCAGATGGGGTTGGCTGCTGGAAGAGTCCTTTGTCAGGCAACAGTGGCCTAGCTCTGCTTCTCTTGCTGGGTTCAGTGACTGACCGGGAGTAGCCCCTGGTGTGGGGCTCGTGAAGGCTGTGGTGGGTCCTCAGGTGCAGCAGCTGGAGGCTGTCCACTGACTACAGCCTCCCAGCAGGGATGTCTGGAAAGAGCATTTCCGCGGGTTCTGCGTTGCATGCTGACAAACTGACCCAACCAGATTTGCTCCCTTAGGAAGAACAAATGCCTGCTGCTGAGGACAGACAACTCACTGGGTCCTTGAGAATGCTTCTAGCACCTCAATGACACTTGGCTTTTGTTTCAGTTCCCTGTGAGTGACCCCTGCAATCCAGGCACAGAGTCCTGTCTTGGAAGTCCTGCCTTCTCCCTTCTGCATGTGACCTTACCCTACGCCCTCATCACCTAGGGTCACCTGAGCACATGCCTTCCCAGGACCCAGAAGAGCCTCCCTGAAACACTGTTAACTCAAAGGAAGAACTTTCTAATGCTAACAGCCGCGGAATGTGCCGGCCCCTTAGGAAGTATAGATTGTCCTATCACCACACTTGCTTTCGCTCAGGTGGCATAGTTTCCTGAAAATGGGGTGTTAATTGGCAATTTGGACTAGACCAATGCTTCTCCAAGAGTGTGCCACCTGTATCAGAATCGGATATATATGGGAAGTGGGGTGGTTAAAAATGCAGATCTCTACACCTTACCCAGACCTCTCAATCAGCTTATCTTGGGGAAAGATTCAGGTATCAGCAAACTTATGCTGAAGTTAGCTGGAGAAAACATACTATGAAGTCCCTCCCCACTCTGAGAGTCTGTGATTCAACTTCTAAAGCTGTTTATTAACTGGGACTGGCTGGAAGCCTTTGGGGAAGTTAGTTAAGCTTTGGACCTCAGTTTTGTCTCCTTTGAAACGGAAGTTAAACTACAGTCTCTCCAGCGCTGGAGTCCATGCCTCTTATCTACCTTGTCCCTCTTGATTTGAAGCTTTGCTTGTGTCTGGGTACAAGTGGGCATGTGGAAAAAAAAACTGCTGCAATGAAATAACATAGTAAGCACTCAATAAATTTTTGTTGACTGATAGCTTGGTTTAGGGTTAGTCAAAGGAGACCATTCAAAACAGGAGGAAAGCCACATCTTAAAAGCTAGGAGCTTCCCAAACCTTGGCTCACTTCAGAGTCTAATATGAAAGCTGTTATTTAAGTTGTGCTTCTGAAGTGGGCTGGAGGCCAAGGCAGTGGCTTACACATCACAGGACTGCTGCAGGCCAACAAACGCTATGCTAGTAATGCTCATTGCTTGAAAGAGGTTTCCCCTGGTGGCTTTATCAAAGGCCACAGGCCAGCAGCTGGACATGCAAAACTGTTCCTGTGTGGACACAGAGACTCTCTGTCAGGCTGTCCCTTGCAGGAACCACAGGGTTGGTTTTCATCCCCACTGTAGGGAGGAGGATGGAGGAGGAGGTGGAGGAGGAGACTGTGGGGTTTAATCCAGATCCCAGAAGTAGCAGGCAAAACATGTAATCACATCTGGGGTTACAGAAGCCTCAGACTGATGGCTTTGGCTCCAGTGTCTCCATCTACCGTTTTTTGTTGTGGTTGTTGTTGTTGTTGTTGTTGTTTTTAAATTCAGATGGGGGTCTCACTCTGTTGCCCAGGCTGGTCTCAAACTCCTAGACTCAAGCGATCCTCCTGCCTCTGTCTCCCAAAGTGCTGAGATTACAAGCATAAGCCACTGCACCTGGCCACCATCTACTTTGGTTTTAGGAGAACACTTGGGAAAAAGGAGAGCTGTATTTGAGTCGAGGACATTGTGTGCTGCTGGGAATCCGATAGATGTCCCTGCCTACACGGGGCCTGCATGGCTCCTGTCAGGTAAAGGTAGCTATTATTTGGGTCAGATTGCCTGGGCAGGGGGACCCTGGGCTCTCTAAGCAGAGTCCTCTTTCTTCCTTTTCTGGAGAATCTGTCTTCAGAAACACCTGGGTGAGCCGTTTGTGCTGACAGTCATCCCCATGTTTGCGACCTTGTGAGATACCCAGTGACTCTTATCTTTTGGCCCCAGGCTCTGATCGAACACAAGCCTTGTCCAGCCTCATCTTGAGTTTCAGGTAGGACCCCTTGGTTTAGTCCCTTACTTGTTCTTCCTTAATTCTACTGCCTATAGAGAGAAACCTCCGAGATTCCCCAGGGAACTCAGGACTGGATGACATCCTCAGTGTTTTTCTACATATGTTCCCCCAAGGGAAGAGAATTTGCAGTAATTCAGACCCACTGTGTGTGAAGCACCCCCTATGTGTCTTACATGAATGCTCTCTAAGGTGGGCTGTGAGATCCCCAAGGATGACCCACTGGAGAGCAGGAAGAACATGCCAGGATTTCTACTGATATTTATTTTCCAATCCAAGAAACAAGAAAGAGATTAAGTTTATTCACATTTAGTGGAAGCTAGCACCTTCATGCCTGGTGTGTAAGGTATCTTGAGGGCAGAATGAGAGTTCCAGTCACACAAAAGGCTAACAGTGGCATTCTTGGGCTTTTTCTTTCTTTCTTTTTTTTTTAAAGCATACTAAGACAAGCTACAATGAGCATTAGTAGATTTATAAATTATGAAATAATGCTCATAAAGTGGACAAGTGGCTTAAAAAGAAGGCATGGGTTGAAAATAATACTAAAATGTAAACACAAGCAAATCTCCCACACGTATACACACACAGAGAGAAAAAGTAGGGAACATTTCTATTCCCACAGTGAGCTGTGTTGGGTTCATTGTGTTACAAAGTAAAAGCAATGATAATCTAATCAGATTTGAGAAGTTGGTAAAGAAGAAAGCTAGTAAAGAAGGCAATTTGGAATATAGATTTACATTTACAATCTTTAAGGTGAGCCTCCAAGTTTATTTCATGCTTCAAGAGACTAGCAAATGGTGATATAAAACCATCACACTTAGCAGTGTTTTTAAAAACTAAGCACCCAAAACACAAAGACACGTCGCTATAGTTTTTCAGCAATATTTAAATCAGGAAAAAAAAATCAAACTGGTTCCTGGCCTTTTAGAGACACCACTATGACCAGTGATACAGTTTGGCTCTGTGTCCCCACCCAAATCTCATGTCAAATTGCAATCTTCCATGCTGGGGGAGGAGCCTGGTGGGAGGTGATTGGATCATGGGGATGGACTTCCCCCTTGCTATTCAGGTGACAGCGAGCGAGTTCTCGCGAGACCTGGTGGTTTAAAAGTGTGTGGCACTTTCCCCTTCGTGCTCTCGCTCCTGCTTCGCTGTGCAGAAGTGTGCCTGTTTCCCCTTCACTTTCCACCATGATTTTAAGTTTGAGGCCTCCCCAGCTGTAAGGTGTATTGTCGAAAGCAAAGTGAGAAAACTGAGACCAATCTCAGAAAAGTTAAATTCCAGTTTATTCAGCTCCCGGGCGAGGTTCTATGGTCCGAGGAAGAGGGGCCAGAGAAGTCGCGCCCGGCCGTTCTG
>CAUYQU010012973.1:0-29393 GCA_963574635.1 Cheracebus regulus | reverse complement strand
GTTCTTTTTGTAATTCCTTTACCTGCAGTTCCTACTTTCCCATAGCTCGACTGCCTCCAACGGGAAACTGTGTCCGGGCTCAAGCTCACCATATGGTGAGGCCCAATTCCGAGGGGCTTCACATGGGAACGAACCCCACATGTGTATATATATTTTAATTTTTTAAATGGTTAGTTTTTAAATTCCTCTTAATATCATTTTTAAAATGTATGTGTATATTTTTTGCTGATTTATGAAATCATCATTATCAATTGTCTAAGATTTATTGCTACTCTGTTCTTCTGTAATTGCCATTAAAAGTCAAGTTGAGGTGAACTGTCTCTCTGTCTTTGGGGACAGGGAGATGAAATCAAAAGTATAAAGAAGGATCTGCTTGTCTAATTGGTGATGTACATTGTAGAGCATTTGGGTTTTTTACATCACTGAGTGGGTGTGTAGAAGGGCTTTTACTAGGCTAAGCCATTGCATTGGGTACTTCATTTTTCTCCAGTCTTAGGAGAGATTGTGGAGGGATACAGAGAAATTACTGTATTTTCTCTGTATTCTGTCCTTGGGCAGGCTAACTACTGATCAACCCCTAGAGAGTGTGCATGGGGCAGGCTCAGTGCCTGACTCCTCCAAGTATTTCCATATGGTGTAGGCAGCCTGATGTTCCCTGGGAAAGCACAATCAAGAATAAAGTCCAAGTTCCTTACCATGACCTACTCATTCTTATAAACTCTATGCCCTGCCCAACTCTCATTTCACTTCTCTTCACAACTCCACCTTGTGTGACATTCATAAAGATCTGCTTTTAGCTTATCAAGCACTCCATGCTTTCTTATGCCTCAAGCTCTTTGTACATGCTCTTCCCTTTGCCTAGAAAGCTCTTTCCTCCTTCCAGCTAACCTTTCTGGGTTCAGCGTAAATGCTACTTCCTCAGGGAAGTCTTCCTTGATCCTCCAGTCTTAGTGAGATCTCCTATAATAATTTTTCCTAGCTCCTGCAATTTATAACATCTAGCCCAATTATATTTCAGTAATCATCTGTGTGATTGTTTTGATAAATGTCTTTTCTACCAGATTGTAAGCTCCAACAAGGCAGACACTGACTTGTTCAAAGCTATTTCCTGGCACCTAACACCATATTTGATGCATTAGGTACTCAGTAAATAATGGATGAACAAACGAAGGACTGTTCTGCATGTCTACAATATTTTATTTTGGGATAGTTATTTTACATGCAGAGAAAGGGCCAAGCCAAGCCACTGTTTTCTCTGTACAGTGGCTCTCATTGGCCCAGTTCTGGGTTCCATGGCATATTGTTCCTTGACATTTGTAAGTCCTAGAAGATTCTGTATGCTTTCTTCTGAGCATACCTAGCAGAGAAGCCATCAGTGAGCCTGCCATCAGCACTTCACTGGGAATCATGAGGTGGGCTCTGATCACATTTCCACTCCTCATTATATTATTGACAGGGAAGCTACTTACATTTTAAACTCAAAAGACTGATCAGTCCCAGGTCATATTTTCAGTTTGGTGGCTTTAACCTGAAATAGGTTTCTCAAAATCTGTCAAATGTTGGAGGGGCTGGATTTGTGATCTCTGGAGATTCTTATAGACTTTGAGTGCTAGGGAAATCTTGTCAGAAACTGTGCTGCTTGTGACTCTGGGTTTTGATAAATAGAAATTTGCCGGAGAAATAAAGGTTACCTCTTTTTTGTCCAAGGTTGCCAGTGAGTCACTGGCTGTGCCTAGAATAGAAATTGGCTCAGGAACACGATTACGACTGTTTTTAAATATCACCTAGATATTTGTTACACAATGAATTTTTTTTCTCCTTTTTAATGGACAGGAACTATGGGTACTGAGGAAAGAGGCGAGACTTTTAGGGAAGAAGAGTTCAAATAAATTGAGGCCCTACCCCAGGAACATATGCCTGGGTCTCAGCCTGGGAGAAGTGTACTGGAGTGGAGGGAGCACTGGACTTGGATCCAAGAACCCTGGGTTTTTATTCCAGTGCTAATGCCAATGACATGGGAGGCACTTGCTTTCTAGGCCCCCGTCTCTTTCCCTTGAAGGTGGAAGGAATCAACTCGGCCCACCTCAAAGTTTTAGAGCTTCAAAAAGTGTTGATTTTATTTCCTAAACACAAAGCTTTCTACAAGCAGGAATCCCATGATGATTTTTGTTGCCGACTTGTCAAGGATGAAGATATCCTGTACTTTCAATGTAGCCAATGTATGAGGTATGAGGAGAGTTTCCTTCACTCAGTCATTCACTGTGAAGAGCAAATCGTGCACCTGTCTGGGACTCAGCTTTTCTATCTGTGAAGTGAGACAAGTAAATCTTACTCTGTAGGTTCACTGAGTTTCTATGACAATGAAATAAGCAAAATGATGTCAACATTATTTTTTAAAAATGTGAAGCTTTGCTTCCTTTGCTTTATAATTTTTTGCCTTTCTTCTTCTCTTTCCCTTTTACTGTATTTACTGGGCATCTGCTGTTTCACAAATAATTTTAGTTATGGAGGACACACGGGTAAGACGCTTGTTCCAAGTCATGCTTTCAAGCGATGTTAGCATTTATTTGGGGAGATAGATATAGAAATACATTAATATGATACAGTGTTTTATAACGATTGGGCACTTACTATGTGCACAGCACTGTTCTAAGCACTTATATTAACTCACTTAATCTTCATACAAACCCAACAGTACCCAAGGCTACTATTATTCTTCCTAGTTTTGAGGAGGATAAAACCAAGTCCAGAGAAGTTAAGCAACTGGCCTAAGGATACAAAGTTAATATGAACTGGGAGTAGTTTTGCTCCAGAGACAGTTCTCTTAACCATTAGTGAGATATGTGTAAAGTATAGTAGAAACAAAAGAGGTAGGGGGAGTTACTTACAACCAGTGGAAATCAGGGCAAACTTTACAGAGAAAATTACAAACCAACTTTGCTTAGGAGTTTTCCATCAGAGAATGCATAGAAGTGTGCTAGGTAGTAACAAAGGAAAGGGCCTTCCAGGCAGTTGGACAGCTAGAGTGGAGGAACAGAGGTGCAGAATAACCTAGGAAAGCATGAGGACCTCCATCATCTTGCCAACCTTTCTGACCTCATCACCTCCATTTCTGCCTTGCTTTCCTGGTGCTGCCCACGCTGTCCTTCCGGCTGATCCTTGGACATGCCAAGCTGATCTAGCTTCGGGTCAATTCTAGTTGCTGTTTCCCCTCCTGAGAATCTCTTCCCCAGTACTGGTTTACTTTATTTTTGCCTCCCTTTCCTGACTTCACTGTAATGTCCAAAGGGCAGAGACTGTGTTCGCGCTTTCCCCTGACTTAAAAAAAAAGGGCAGGAACCTTGTCCTTCTTGCTCTCTGCTGTGTCTGTAACATTTACCATAATGCCTAGCAAGTGGAAACTGTTCAGTGAATATTTTTAGAGTGCATGAGGGCAGGGTGGGAGATGGGCTATGATGGGATAAGGCTGTTCCCGTGGACAGGGGCCCTACAATGAAGATCTCGAAATGACTGTAAGCCATTCCTATGACCCCTTTTCTAACGTTGGTTCTTCACCAGGGCAATATTGCCTCTCCCCTTAGGGGACATTTGACATTGGCTGGAGCATTTGGTTGGCCACAATAGAGGAGAGGGGGCATTGCTGACACTAAGTAGGTAGGTCAGTGTGCCATATGTCTGTGACATGCAGAACAATCCTGCCCTGCACAACAAACAAGGTCCCATTCAAAATGACAATAGCATTCCCAAATCTCCTTAAGAAACACAGTGAGCAGTCTCCAGGAGGCTGGGCAAGAGCATGTTCCACTCTTAACCTTTTAGAAAAAAGGGCTTGAAATGGAGTTTGGTTTTATTCATCTGTAAAGTAAAGCTCTTTTCCTTGCCACTGGGCTACCTGTGCTAGTAGAGAAGGTATGTCAGAACTGTAAGATGCTTTGTTTGTTAGTTATGTTCCATATTAAGTACTCATCTTCACATTCATAAAACTTACTATTGTTGTTATTTGCATAAAAAACATGTCAGTCATGATTTCATTTGAATTTGGTAATTCCCCTTGTGAAGTAGTATGGCAATAGGATAAAACACATTACATATCACTATATATGTCTATCTGTTATCTCTTCATCCATCCATCCATCCACCAATCCATCCATCCGTCCGTACGTCCATTCGTCCGTCCATCCAAGCAGCCATTCACCCATCCATTCACGCATCCAGCAAAACAAAGATTCCAAGAGATTTTCCCAAGATCATGTGGTAAACAAATTGCAGAGCTGGTACAAAAACTCATGTCTACTGATTTGCAATATCTTCAGGTCCTTGTTGTGGTTATATGTAATAATGTTGATAATTATAATGCATTAACTTAGTATTAGATTGGTTCAAAAAGTAATTGAATTTTTTTTGTCATTTAAAGTAACACTTTTAATGGTGCAATTACTTTTGTACCAACATAATAATTTAGCACTTTTAATGTATAAGTCATATCACTGAATCTTCATCACAATCCTGTGAGGTATAGGTACCCTGGGCATCATTTCCCGTTACAGATGAGGAAACAGAGGCTCAGAGAGCTAAGCTCTCTGAGGTTAGCAAGCAATGAAGAGCAAGAATTGGGACTTGGGGTGACTTTAAATTGCTTTCTGGCAAGAAATGATCTAATATCTTCATGACTCAGAGAAAAGTAAGGTTCCCCTACCTACTCTGTGAGCCTCAAAGTTGACTTGCGTATCTCCCTGCCCCAACCAACCCAAATATTACAGAAGATTGCTGATATTACAGGCTTCTGCTGCTCTCACTGCTTTTCCTTAAGCTAAAGGAAGAAAAGAGAAAGGAAGGGACAAGGAAAATGTTAGTGTAGAAGGGGAAGGGGCTGCTAATTCCTGAACTAATTTACCTACGTAGTCACATATGTGGCAGTGACCTGAGACAGCCACTGCCTCCTTGCAAAATTGTTCCGACTTTATTCCTGACAAATCTTGCCTTAAATTGAGGACCTCTTATGATGGGAGCTCACACTTTCCAAAGAGACCCTTCCCAAGGATGGACATTTCAAATGGCTAGGAAGTTCTTCCTGCTCTTGAGACGAAATATTTTGTCCCTGACTCATGACTTTGGTTATGGTTGTCTGCTGTATCCATTCAGTGTAAAGTCGAAATTCCCTTCTATTGGGCAGCTCTTCATATATTTAGAGTCAGTCTTACTCACCTGGGTTTCATTTTCAGGCTGAATGACATATAAATTTTCCCAGCCATTTAAAGTAATCCACTGTGTTTCTTCTTTTCATCTCCTGAATACTCTGTGGACGCATTGTCTTGTGTCAGTCTTGAGATATGAAACCCGAAATGTGATACAGTACATTCTAGAGGGGAATTGAACAAATAAACAAGTACACAAACAGGAAAATGACAGGCAGAGTTGCTGTGATAAAAATAAAATTGAAAATGGTGTGTATTTTGGACGGGGAGATGAAGGGACATTGGTTTAGATGAATGGAGCTCATGCTGCAAAGGTTGATTTTACAGATACAGAAGTAGAAGGTTATTTAGTTCAAAGCCCAATTTAGATGCTAGTAAGGAAGATATATAAATGAATATGTAAATAATTATATATATATATATATATATATATGTATGTATATATGTAATTCAAACTATGCCCAGGAATAGGTAGACAATGAACTAAAAATAACTGAAACATCTCTCCACAGTTCAAAGAATCTTAACATTCATTCATGGTTTCAACAGACTTTAAGTGATTTTTTTTGAGTGAGGGAGGACCGTATGCTGGACACTACACTGCACGGTGTACACTGCATAGAGACCAAAACAGAATGTTCCTTCTTCTGTACCCTGTTTTCCATACTGCAGATCTGGCAGCTTTAAAGGGCAATGGGTGCAATGTTAGACTCGTGATGCAGTGTTAGACCTGACTTGTCTCAGGGTAGGCAGAGGTAAATTCTGCAGAGGGTTAAAGCTGGATTAACGGCCCATGAACATTTTATTTCTCTGCTGGCTGAGCACAGTAAATATCGATGGTAATGTAATGTTCTTTCTCATTGGGAGGAGAATGAGGGACACAAGAGAGGAGGGAATTGACCTTTTAGCTTTGAAAAAGAATATTGGAGAGACAGTGTCCCAGTCAAAATACACACACACACACACACACACACACACACACTTCTGAAGTAATTGTCTTTTAGTAGATCATTTATTATTAACCTTTTCTGTATTATAGAGACCACAAGAAAAATTGAAGAAAAAGCTGTGGACCTTTCTGTAGGAAAGCACACATGTGCACATGCACATTAAACGATTCATATGATGTGGAACTCAGGCCTACTAAGGAGTATCTATGGCTCAGTAAGGAAAAGACACAATTGTGGTTCACATTTTGTAGCTGTATCTTGTGCATCTTGCTTGGCTTAAAGGTACATTAAAATTTTATTGAATTAGTTGCCAAGAACTAAAATGAGAATATTTCTACATAAAAATTCAGGTATCTGGCTTCTCTTAAAAAATTAAAATGTCTGGGGTCCCTGAGCTTGCATAGTGGCCATCCACTGGGTTCCAGTTATGCTGCCTTTTTATAAATGTGGAAAAGTCTCTCCAGTTGTCAACAGTCTTCGTTTTTACACCCACTTTTAGGCCTTTTGATTTTGTCCCTTATACTAGAAGGGGTTAAGGTCAAGAGACCCCTCCCTCTTGAAGACACCTTTTTTTATTGTTTTATTTTGTTTTCTTTTGTTTCAGATAGATCTCTAGGGAACTATGAAGTCCAGTATCCTTAAAACCCGCTTTCAAAGCAAATCTCACATGGTGCCCCAGTGTATGAAACAGATAAAGTAGAAGGAATTCTACTGTGGCACATGGGCCCAACACCACTGCCAGTTAGTTTAGTGCATCTCAGTCTTACTTTGGTGGCTCCCAAAGCACCTCTGGGTGACCTTCAGGACTCCACAAGGCACACTGGAAAACATCTGTGTATTAGTAGGAACTCCTTTGGTTGCATGTGACAAACTCACTTCAAGCTAGTTTAGCTGAAAAGATTATTTATAGGTTTATGTAACTTTGGGCATCTGTCCTCAGACAAAGCTGGATCCAGGAGTCCTGGTGATGTTACGAGGGATCCCCTTGCTCCTTGCTTTGCTCTGAGTTGGCTTCATACTCAGGAAGCTGGTCTCCTTTGGTGGAAGCAGATAGCCACCAGCAAGACTCCAGAGCTGTATCATCTCCACAGCTAGTAGTCCTGTTAGAAAAAACAAACAAACAAACAAGAAAACACCTTTTTCATAATAGTTCTAACAAAATCTGGAATTTGATTTCCTTGGATCGTTTTGGGTAAATGCTCATCCCTGAGTAAATTACTCTATCCAGGAAAATGGGACCAATTCATTGGCTAATCCCCCAGTCGTAAGTACTAGGGATTACAGGTCTCCAGTGAATGGAGTCAGTTTGAAGCACAAACCCAGAACTTTGTCCTCTAATTCTAGTGCATCTTCCATTTTATTATTTATTTATTTATTTATTTTGAGTCAGGGTCTTGCTCTGTTACCCAGGCTGGAGTGCAGTGACATGATCACGGCTCACTGCAGCCTCAAACTCCTGGGCTCAAGTCATCCTCCCGCCTCAGCCTCCCATGTAGCTGGGACTACAGGTGTGTACCACCATGCCTGGTTAATTTTTAAAAATTTTTGTAAAGTTGGAGTCTCACCATGTTGCGCAGGCTGGTTTTGAACTCCTGGGCTCAAGCAATCTGCCCACCTTGGCCTCCCAATGTTCTGGGATTACAGACATGAGCCACCATGTCTGGGCCACTTCTTTCATTTTAGACATGAGTTCATTTTTATTATCTATTTTTCTGTGATTCTGACTGATAGGTTGAAGTAACAGTAATCAAACTTGACAATAAATCAATCCCATAGCCATAGAATTTTAGTGATAAAAGGGGCCTAAGTGGGCTTATCATTCAAATGAGAAAACAGTCCAACAGAGACTGACTGACTCATACAGGGTCAACTGACAATTTATATGAGGCTATCAAAGTACCCTCACATCTCTTATCTCATTTGACAGTAAGAATAATCCTATGACACATTGAACTTGGGTAGTTTTTTTTTTTCCAAACATTTTCTCATCAATGAGATCATTTTATCCCCATAACAACTCTGGAAATTAGGAGAGGATAAAAATTATTCACCCACATTTATAGGTAAGGAAGCGAGATTAAAGAAGGTAAGATACTTGCCCAAGCTCCATGGCATGTAGGGAGAAAAGCCAGTTTAGAATTCATCTGTCTAGCTCTGGGCTCCTTTTTTGTATCATGTTTATATTAAATTATAATTTTACTCAAGGTCCTTCTACATAAGTAATAATCTAAAGCAATTGGATAGACTGATCATTATCAAGGTTTTCAAATCTTACCATTACAAGTTATGTATTTTATTTGTTTTGTACCAATGACAAATGCAGGGGCAATAGACTAGAGTAGGATTTGTTCCCTTTATTCACAGTAACAAAATTTAAATAATGGAATTTGGGGGAAATAAACAGGTAAGACGAAGTAAAATTTGGAGAATTTTAGATCTAGGAAGAATTATGGGACAAAAGGAAGACTAATTATCTTCTTCATAGGTGAGGAAACTGAGGTTCAGAAAGTTGATTTAATTTGCCTCAGATCCTATAGATGGTGATCCATGATAGAAGTCAGACAAGAAAACAAGTCTCCCAACTTTCTGTTGCCCCAAGGACTTTTACCATGATGATTGACAGGCAGTGTGCTGTGGGGTAAGACACTGGATGATCTGCCAAATGTTCTGTAATGCTTCTGAGTGTAAGAAATGCCAGACATTGGGGTACTCAAGAGGAATTCTGGTGTCCCCAGACCTAGAATTAGGTAACAATGATTCAACCTCTAAGAAGTTAATTCTCCCTAATTTTCCTTTCATTCTTCTACACTTTTGATGGCATCAAAGGAAAAGTCTATGTTGGATTCTAATCGGACTTTAATGCCTTTCTAGCACTTTCTAATTTCATTTTTTTAGCAGAGTATACTGGCTTTAGGTTTAAAGTGTTTGGTAAGCAAGAATGGCTGGCTGTAATTTAATGGCATTGTTTTGTTTCTATTGCATCTATTAGCCACATATGGAAAATGATATTCTTTTCTAGTTCATGAAATGATCTAAAGTCTCTTTAAAACTTTCCTTAATTTTTATCTGAAATTTAAATAAAAATGTTGATCTATAAGAAGTTTTATGCACATAATAGGTTGTGGTAATAATACACAGATATGACAAAAAATAAAATAACGATGCATGTATGAAGTTGGGGATTTACTGCCACAGGGACTGAATCCAAGGCCATTGTGAGGGCCATGCTGAAGAGTACACTTTAACCTCAGAGAAACATAGATTTGACCCCCAGTCCTGCTGCCAAAATTAGCTGTGTGACCTTAAGCTAGATACTTTATATCTCTGGATTTGAGCATCAAAAGTTAATAATGCAACTTCTTTGCAAGGTTGTTGTGAAGATTAGGAATCTAAATGAGAAGTACCAAGCACAGTACCTTGCACACAGTAGGTACTAAAGAAATGGTAGCTCTCAAGAGGGCTGAGCTTTAAGTCAATATGAATGAAAGAAGAGAAAATGAAAGAATGGGTGGCAGTAAGGCACCCAGTGCAGGCTTGATTTTAATCTCTCACCTCATTTTTTGTTTCTTCTCACTGGTCAGGTAAGATCACAGCTGGTTAAGTACATCTTTGCTCGTGGAGGTCTGTTTGTCACTTTTGAAAAAAGCAAACTATAATCCTTGAGGCTAATTTGTTACGAGAAGACTGGCTGTGTGTTTGCTTGATGGAAAAGCAGCCTTCAGGACATGCTGGGAGGTTGATTCATTTGTTATTCCTGTGTAGGAGGCCTTGGCTTCTGGGTTGTTAAAAAACAAACAAAAATATCCCTTAAAAAATAGGCTATGGTTTGGTGAAGCTTGACATGCAATCCTATGGTTCAGTCTTAAGAGAAAAATCTTCAACTAGCTTTTTGAGGTTTGTCCTTGTGGGCTGCTATAGTTTGTTGATGTGGTTTTTTTAAAATATTGCATTAAATATTATTTATCTTGGTTCCTGAGATTTTTATCTCTCAAATTCTGCAGCTGAGGCAAGTGCCTTACATGCCTCATCCTAGTCCTAGTCATGTTCCACAATAAACAACTGCACCCTTGCCACATGGGGAAGAGAGAGTGTAATTATACCATGAAGTTCCCTGGTGGGCTTAAAAGTAAATATTAGAGAAAGAGATTCTTTTGCTCAGTATGATTTGGACAACATGAAATAGTTTGCCCGATGAAGTGATGATTGCCCTGCTTTTGTGAGAGTACAAACCAGAGTAAGTGACTTCATTCAAAGAGGCTAGGAAGGGGGAGGGGTTGTTGTACAATAAGTGGAAGAGGGTTGAAGGACCTTCCTTTGCAGTTCTGACATTGCATGAATTGAATCCATTCTTCTATTGGGGCAGTCTATCATTCATTCAACAAACATTATTTCGGGTGTTGGCACTATGGCTAGAACTGAATGTGAATACAAATGTAAAGAGACCATATGGCTATCCTCAGGAGTTCACATTTCTCATGAGTGTGGCAGGAGTAGACTTAACTCCAATAAAGTAGCTAGCATAAACTAAATGCTTATTATATGCAAGCCACTGTTGCTACGTGCTCTACACAAATCACATATTTGTCATAGAAGTAAAATGTACATACAGTAATCTCTCCTTATATGTGGTTTTGCTCTTTGCGGTTTCAGTTACCTGAGGTCAACCTTGGTCTGAAAATAGGAGAGTATAGCACAATAAGATATTTTGAGAGAGAGAGAGAGAGAGAGAGAGAGAGAGAGAGAGAGAGAGAGGAGACCCTACATTCATATAACTTTTACTATATTTTGTGATAACTGTTCTATTTTATTTGTACGTATTGTTAATCTCTTAGTGTGCATAGTTTATAAATTAAATTTTATTATAGGTATGTATAGGATAAAAGTATTTATAGGGTTTGGTAATATCCAAGGTTTCAGGCGTTTACTGGGGGTCTTGGAATGTATCTGTTGTAGATAAGAGGGGACTATTGTATAGTGAAATCCCCAAATCTTATGTTAAAATTTGTTAAGTTTTGATATTTGACACGTTTTGATAAGTTAAATTCTACCCATGTAACCACCATCTCAATCAAGATAGAGGAGATTTTCAGCACTCCAGAAAGTTTCCATGTGCCCCATTCCCTAGAGGTAATCTCTGCTTTGTTTTCTAGCACCATACCTTAGTTTTGCCTGTGCAAAGACTAAATATATGTGAAATTAAACAGTGCATTCATATTTGAGTCTGGTTTCATTTATTTCGCATGCTTTTAACATCAGATGTATTATTATAGGTTTTAGTAGCTTGTTTCTCATTGCTGAGCAATATTCTGTTGTATAAATGTACTACAATTTCTTCGTCCATTCACCTGTTGGTAGATGGTTGTTTCTAGTTTTTGAGTCTTATAAATAAAGTTGCTTTGCCTATTTTTTGTACAAGTCTTTTCGTGGATACATTTTTTTTTCTGCTGAGTCATGAGGTAGGTTTATATTTAACTTATTAAAAAATAAAACTACCAAATAGTTTCTGGAGTGATTGGGCCATTTTGTACTTCCTCCAGCAATACGTGTAAGTTCAAGTTGGTCCACAGCCTTGCTAATATTTGATGTTATTGGTATGTTAAGTTTTAGCCATTCTAATGGGTATGTAGTGGTATCTGGATATATTTTTCTTTTTAAAAATTGTTTTAAATTTATGTATAGTAAAGTTGACTTTTTACTGATGTATAGTTGTGTGAGTTTTAACTATGTCTAGGTTTGTATAACCACCCGCCACTACCACAATCAGGATATAAAACTATTCTGTCATCGGAAAAAACTTTCTCATGTCACCCTTTTATAGTCAAGCCCTCCTCTTACTCCAACTCTGGCAATTATTGATAATATTTTTCTCTCCTTTTAGTTTTGCTGTTTCCAGAATGTCATATAAATGGTCAAGTTCTGGTGAGGTCCCTCTTCAGGTTTGCAAACAGTTGACTTCTAATTGTGCCTTCACATGGTGGAAAGAGGGCAAGAGAGCTCTCTGGGGTTCTTTTTATAAGGGCACTAATTCCATTCTGGAGGGCTTCACCCTCATGAGTTAATTACCTCCTAAAGGCCCCACCTACTAACACAATCATATTGGGGTTAGGATATCAACATAGGAATTTTGAGCAGATACACATTCAGTTCATTGCACATAACAGTGTGTGTGTATGATAAAGTGTATGTTTCACATTATAAAATGCTACCAGATTGTTTGCAAACTAGTTGTATCATTTTGCATCCTCACCAGTACTCTATGAGAGTTATAGTTGTTCTGTGTTGTGTGTTAAATGTGTCTCCTCCAAAGAATATGCTGAAGTCCTAACCCCTGGTACTTGTGAATGTGACCATGTTTTGAAATAGAGTCTACGAGTCTTCTCAAGATGAGGTCTTTCTGGAGTTGAGTGTCTTTTAAATCCAACAATGGGTGTCTTTATAAGAGAAATTTGGAGGTACAAAAATAGAGGGAAAACAGCTGTGTGAAGATGGAGGCAGGAATTGAAGCAGTGCAGGTACAAGCCAAGGAATACCAAGAATTGTCAGCAATTATGAGGAATCAGGCGGAGGTAAGAAATAATTTTTCCTAAGAGACTTCAGAGGAACTATGTTCCTGCTGATGCCTTGATTTTGAACTTCTCACCTCCAGACTGTGAGAAAACAAATTTCTGTGTTTTAAACTACCAAGTTTCTAATAATTTGTTATGGTAGCCCTAGGAAACAAATACACTCTACATCTTATCCAGCACCTGTTTTTTTTTCTTTTCCTTTTTTGGGAGAGGGTTTCATTCATAGGTGTGTGGAATTTTCTTTTAGTTTTAATTTTCATTTTTCTAATGGCTAATAATGTTGAACACCTTTTCATGTATTTGCCATTCATATTCCTTAGTGAAATTTCTGTTCAAGTCTTTTGCCCATCTTTGAAAAATTGGATTATTTTTATTTAGGATTTGAAGTTTCTTTACATACTCTGGATAAAAGTCCTCAGTCAGATATAGTTTTTCGCAAATATTTCTCCCAGTCTGTGGTTGGTCTTTTCAGCCTCATAACACAGTCTTTTGCAGGGAAGTTTTGAATTTTGATGAAGTCTGACATCAATTTTTTGTGTATGAATCATGCTTTTCACATTGTATTTATGAAATCTTTGCCTGGTTTATGTCACAAAAACATTCTCCAATAGTAGAGTTTAAAATTTAAGTCTTTAACTGATCAGTTATCTTTTAAGGAAACTAGAAGATAAACGTCTATGTTTTATTTTTACCCATGTCGTTACCATGCTTGGCTTCCTGTTTTCTGTTGATCCAAGTTGCGATTCAGTGTAATTTCTCTTCTGCCTGAAAATCTTCCTTTACAACTTGTATGTGCAGGGATGCTGGCAATAATTCCTTCTACTTTTATTAATTTGAATAATTATTTTATTTTACCTTTAATTTTGAAAGTTATTTTCACTGGACATAAAATTATAGGTAGGCAATTTTATTTTCTTCTGAACTTTAATGATGCCATGCTGTTGGCTTCTGGAGCTTCTATTTTCGCTGATGAGAAATCAGTCATCATAGTTTTGTTGTCCTCTGTATGTAATGTGTCTTTTGTCTCTGGCTGCTTTTAAGATTTTTCTCTTTATTTTTGCTTTCAGCAGTTTGACTCTGTTTTGCGGTTTTCTTTATAGTGACTCTGCTTTGGGGCTTGCTGTGATGTTTCTATCTCTGATTTGATCTTGTTCACATTATTTTGGAATTTCTCAGTCATTATCTTTACAATTATGCTTTCTCTTTTTTTTTCTCTCATCTCTTTATAGGACTCAAAATACACACATTAGATTTCTTTGTGTTTTCCTGCATATCATGAGGCTCTGTGTTTCTCCATCCTTTTTTCTCTATTTTTATTTTTTTAATCTCTTTATAGTTCACGAAACCCTTTGCCTATAGCTTCTCTTCTGCTATTAATTCCATTCAATGGATATTTCAAATCTAATATTGCATGTGTCAGTGCTAGAATTACCACTTGTTTCTTTTTAATTATTTAAATTTATTTTTTGATAATACCCTCTCTTCATTCATTATGTTCGTTTTATTCCCTGTAAGTTTTTGAACACATTTATAATAGTTGCACTAATGTTCCTGTTTGCTAGTTGCATCTGGGACATTCTGGGGTCTATTTCTATTACAGGTATACCTTGGAGATATGGTACATTCAGTACAAGACCAGTGTGATAAAGCTAACATCACAATGAAGAGAGTCACACAATTTTTTTCTTTTTTTGGTTTTCCAGTGCTTATAAAAGATATACTCACACCATAATGCAGTCTACTAAGTGTGTAATAACATGTCTATAACAACACTGTACATACTTTAATTCAAAATACTTTGTTAAAAATGCTAACAATCATCTGAGGCTTCATCAAGTTGTAATCCTTTTGTGAGTGAAGGATCTTGCCTCAATGTTGATGGCTGCTGACTGATTAGGGTGTTGGTTCCTGAAGGTTGGGGTGATAGTAGCAGTTTCTTAAAATTAGACAACAGTGAAGTTCCCTGCATTGATTGACTCTTCCTTTCATGAAAGATTTCTCTGTAGCATGTGATGCTATTTGATAGCATTTTGCCCACAGTAGAATTCCTTTCAAAATTAGAGTCAGCTTAAGATAAATTATTAGAGGGAATTTTTTAAAAAGGGAAAAATATTAGAGCCAGTTCTTCCAAACACTGCTCTTTCTTTATTATCTAAAATTTTCTAATTTTTAGAGTCTCTAATATAACTGGCTTGAATTTTTTTTCTTGTTATTTCTACTCACTGAATTAGCATTTTAAATTTCCTTCAAAATATAAAAATATATTTATATAATATTCCAAATCCTCAATTGTCATTTCAACAATGTCCACAGCATCTTCACCAGGAGTGGGTGCCATCTCAAGAAACTATTTTCTTTGTTCATCCATAAGAAACAGCTTCTCTGTTCAAGTAATCTCATGAGATTGCAGCAATTTAGTCACATCTTTAGGCTCTACTTCTAATTCTAGTTCTCTTGCTATTCTGCCCACCTGCAGTTATCTTCTCCACTAATGTCTTGAATCCCTGAAAGTTATTTATAATGCTAGGAATTAACTTCTTCCAATTACCTGTTCTGTTGATATTTTGACCTTCTCCCATGAATCACGAATGCTCTTAATGGCATTTAGAATGGTGAATCTTTTCCAGAAGTGTTTCAATTTACATTACCGATCTAACAGAGGAATCCATACCCATGGCATCAATGGCCTTGTAAAATATATTTCTAAAACAATAAGACTTGGAGGTCAAAACTATCCCTTGATAGATGAGTTCCTAAATGAATGTGATGGAAACATGAAAACATCATAAAAGCAACATTGTTTTTTCTGTACTTCTCTATCAGAGCTCTTAGGTGAGTAGATACATTATCAATAAGCAGTAGTATTTTAAAGACATCTTTTTTTCTGAAAAGTAGGTCTCAACAGTGAGCTTAAAATATTTAGTAAACCATGCTATAAACAGATGTGCCATCATCTTTTGTTGTTCCATTTCTAGAGCACAGGCAAAGTAGACTTAGCATAATTCTTAAGGACTCTAGGATTTTCAGAATGGTCAATGAGCATTGGCCTCAAGTTCAAGTTGCCAGCTGTATTATCTCCTAAAAAGAGAGTCAACCTGTCCTTTGAAACTTTGAAGCAAGGCTTTGACTTCTCCTTTCCAGCTATGAAAGTCCTAGTTAGCATCTTCTTCCAATAGAAGCTGTTTTGTCTCCATTGAATATCTGTTGTTCTATGTAGCCACCTTCAGTAATAATCCAATGATCTTAGTTAGATCTTCTGGATAATTTGCTGTAGTTTCCCCGTGAACACTTCCTGCTTCACTTTGCACTTTTATATTATGGAGATCGCTTCTTTCCTTAAACTTCGTGAAGCAACCTGTGATAACTTCCAACTTTTCTTCTGCAGCTTCCTCACCTCTCTCAGCCTTCATAGAATTGAAGAGAGTTAGGGCCTTACTCTGGATTAGACTTTGGTTTAAGGCAATACTGTGGCTGGTTTGATCTGTCCAGATCACTAAAACTTTCTTTATATCAGCAACAAGGCAGCTTCCTTATTGTTCATGCGTTCACTGGATTAGCATTTTAAATTTCCTTTAAAATGTTTTTCTTTGCATTCACAACTTGGCTGTTTGGTGCAGGAGACCTAGCTTTTGGCCTTTCTGGGCTTTCAACATGCCTTCTGACTAAGCTTAATTATTTATAACTTCCGGGTTAAAGTGAGAGACATGCAACTATTCCTTTCACTTGAACAATTAGAGAATATTGCAGGGTTATTAATTGGCCAATATCAATATGTCTCACAAAATAGGAAGGCCCCAGAAGAGAAAAGGAGATGGAAGAGCAGCCAGTTGGTTGAAGTAGTTAGAGCACACATACAATTATCAATTAAATTTACTGTTTTATGTGAGTGTGGCTCATGACGCCCCAAAACAATTGCAATAGTTAACATAAAAGATCACTGTTCACAAATCACCATAACAAAGATAACAGTAATGGAAAAGTTTGAAATGTTAGAATTGCCAAAGTGTGACACAGTGACACAAAATGAGCACATGCTGTTGGAAAAATGGTGCCCCTAGACTTGCTCCAGGTAGGGTTGCTAGAAACCTTTAATTTCTAAAAAGCACAACATCTTAAAGTGCAATAAAGCACAGAAAAATGAGTTATGCTAGTGCCCGCATTTTTTTCCTTGAAAATAGGCTACATTTTTCTCTTTCTTCTCTTATCTAGTAATATTAGATATTATAGGTGATATATTATAGGTATGTATATTTATAAAAAATTTTCCTCTATCAGATCTGTTCTTACAGGTAGTTAAGTGACTGGGTGATTATAATGAACTTATGAAAGCTGGATTTTACACTCTTCTCAGGTATATGTATTTCTGTATTGCTTCTAGTCCTGGGAAGAATCCCTTAATCCTGAGAAGTTGTCTTTATCTCATGCCATAGCCCTTCTGGAGTATTAACGGAAAGCTCAAGGAATTTATCAAGCTTTATAAGTATTGCATGATTAAACCCCCAAATGCTGTCTTCTCTGAAGAAGGCAGCAACTGAAATCTCAGTTTAGACCTTTAGATTCCACTGTTGATTTCTGCTGGGTTCTTTGAGTCTCCCCTTCACATGACCTATTCAGGAGTGGGCCAAAGATGTGTGAGGTGTTTACACTCAAGTTTTTGTGTTTATCATCCACGAATCCCACTTTCCTGAATTTTCTCTGTCGATTTTCAGTCATACTGATGGCACTTAATTTTTTTTTTGACATTTTTAGCTTGTAAGACTATGACTCTCTGCTTGACTTCTATTTAATCTGCAACATGTGGACCAGAGAGTGCCTTCAGAAAAATAGTTAAATACACATGGATCTTACCTCATATAGTTTTCTTCCTTCATAGATATAATACACTCCATTTTATAAAGTGTTTGCTTTGGACCACTCTCATTGCCTTAAAATAGTTGTGTTTCTTAAAATATTTCATCCACAGCTTATAATTATTATCTGTAGCTGACTTAGTCCAATACAAGTTATTCTGTTATTACTGGAATTAGAATTTCTTTCTGTTCTATAAATTATTGACGTTTTCCTCATAATAAAATAATAATTAGCAGTTATTGTTACCACTGTTTTCCTGGTAAGCAAAACAGGCTCTGAAAGATTAATTCATTTCTCAAAGTTACCCAGTTTATAAGTGTCACTGAGTTAGACTCTAAGCCCTATAATTTTAGCCACAAATCTCTAGTATTGGCATTATAGTAATTCAGGGTAGAGAATAAAAGAGTCATGTGATCCCAGGGGAAAACTCGATGTGTTGATGCCAGGCACATGCTGTTTATTTTGTTTGTCCGTGTAATAGCCAAAAAGAGAAGTTACTGCAATGACCCAGGTATTTTATTTATGCCATTGTTGATACAACATATACACAGCTTACAGATTTGATGCCTGCGTGACTTCACTTACCAGGCTGTGTTAAGTCATTTCATCAGAGGTAGGACTGCTTACCAGGAAGATGAGATAGCATTAGGTAGTCCACAAGTAGAATGGTATTATGTAGTCATCTAATAGAAAAGTAAGTCATAGAAGGAAGGAAAAGACCATCAAGATTGTATAACTATGTATTAGTTAGCTTGGGCTGCAAAATACCATAGGCTGCAGGGTTTAACAGAAATTCATTTTCTCATAGTTCTAAAGCCTGGAAATCCAAGATCAATATTCTGGATGATTTGGTTTCTTGTGAGAGCTCTCTTTCTGGCTTGCAAATGACCACCGTCTCACTATAGTCTCACATGGACTTTCCCTACTTCCTGTTTTATAAGAACATTGATCTCACTGCATCAGGACCTCACACTCATAACTTCATCTTAGTTACTTCCAAAGTTCCCATCTCTAAATACCAGCACATTGGGGCCTAGGGTTTCAGCATATAAATTTTTGGAAAACACAGTTTAGTCCATAATAGCTAAACACTGGTATCCAGGTAATAGCTGAAATGACTGAGGTCAGACAGGTAGAGGGAAATCTAGGAGAACTTTTCAAGTATCCTCCCTTGCTCAGTGTTTTCACATTGGAGGTTAGCCCTCTGGCTGAATTTGTCAAAGAGGACTCTTCTTTTCTTTACCTGTTAGATATTCCAGAGATCTATACAAGAATTGCCCTTGCCTATGAGCAAAACAAGCAACTAACTATCTAGAATTATTTGGTGTGTACTAACTATCCTAAAATATCCCTTATTCTTGCCTGAAGCTTCCAACAGAAAAGGGTCTGTTGGTATGAGAGATTGAAGAGTTATTGTTTAATGGGTACAGAGTTTCTGTTTGGAATGATGAAAAACTTCTGGAAATGGCTAGTGGTGATAATGGCATAACATTGTGAATGGAGTTATGTCATAGAATTGTGCACTAAAAAATGGTTAAAATGGCAAATTTTTTGTTGTATATCTTTAAGCACAATAAAAGTGTTAAAAATAGATTGGAAATATTAGAGTTGAATTTGTTCCACACAATTTTGCATAGGAATAATGCAGAATTAGTGAACAATTTGGATTTCCATTTACAAGATGAAATAACCAGAGTCCCAAGATAGCAACAAAGCATTTCAGGTTAACCTAAGAGAGAGTGGAGAAACCAAGACTCAAACTCCATGTCTTTGGTTTATATATTACGTCTTGGTAGCTAAGAGGTAGATGTTATTAGTAAACCAATAAAGCAGATAGTTTTTTAGGTCCTGTACTGCACTAAGCCCTGTCCTAGGGAACTTCTGGGGATAGTCCACAGAAAGGTAAAGCAAGACATTTATGCAACCAACAAACATAGGAAAAAAAGCTCATTATCACTAGTCATTAGGGAAATGCAAATTAAAACCACAATGAGATACCATCTCATGCCAGTTAGAATGGCAATCATTAAAAGATCAGGATACAACCGATGCTGGAGAGGATGTGGAGAAATAGGAACGCTTTTACATTGTTGGTGGGAGTGTAAATTAGTTCAACCATTGTTGAAGACAGTGTGGCTCTTCCTCAAGGATCTCGAACCAGAAATACCATTTGACCCAGCAATCCCATTGCTAGGTATATACCCAAAGGATTATAAATCATTTTACTGTAAAGACACATGCACACATATTTTTATTGTAGCACTATTTACAAGAGCAAAGACTTGGAACCAACCCAAATGCCCATCAATGAGAGACTGGATAAAGAAAATGTGGTACATATACACCATGGAATACTATGAAGCCATAAAAAAGGATGAGTTCATGTCCTTTGCAGGGACATGGTTGAAGCTGGAAACCATCATTCTCAGCAAACTAGCACAGGAACAGAAAACCAAACATCATGTGTTCTCACTCATAAGTGGGAGTTGAACAATGAGAACACATGGACACAGGGAGGGGAACACCACACACTGGGGTCTGTCGGGGCAGAGGGCTAGGGAAGGGATAGCATTAGGAGAAATACTTAATGTAGATGACAGGCTGATGAGTGCAGCAAACCACCATGGCACATGTATACCTATGTAACAAATCTGCACGTTCTGCACATGTATCCCAGAACTTAAAGTATAATTTTAAAAAAAGAAAAGATTTCCTGACCACTTCAGGAACCCCTATAAAATGAATGGTAAATTACAGAATCTTGAGTTGCCATGTAACCAAACACCACCTGTGCCCCAATAACCTATGGGGAAAAGTTTTAAATTAAAATTTAAAAATAATAAAAATAATTCCTAATCTCAAGAATTCTGCAATTTGGTTAGGAAGTTTAATCATCCATTCAAAAAAGACTTTTGAGAAATGCAAACTTATAAACTTAAGAGCTAGGTTGGGTGATTTAAAACTATGAAGTACTATATGAGGTGAGATTCAGCAAGGGCTGGAGATGTCTGGGAAGACTCTGACCTTGAATAGGGCCTTGGTTAGGCCTAATGTGCTGATGTTGAAAGTCTGACAAGTGTCAGATCTGCTGCATTAATGATGGATCATTTCATGAATGCTGAGTTTTTAAGGGGCCTGTCATTCCAGTAAGAGGCTGATGGATTTATTAAAGCTTTCCATGAAAGCTGTACTAACTAGATCAGCGGCTAACATGGATTGAGGCTTTGAGTGGGATTAACCCCAATTGCCATGAATTCGTTCCTCTTTTTTATCTTTTTTTTTCTTTCTCCTATATTTTGTCTCTTTGGCAAAGTCAGGTGACAGGGATACAATAGCCAGGCTTACTTTCTTGGAGATAAAGGAATCTGGGAAAATCTATTACATAACCTTTCTCTGGTTTTTACACCCTGGGGGATTTAATTCAGTGGTAAAGAAACCTTATCCCACAATTTAATCCCTCACCACCAGGGTTTCCATCCCCAATTCCATAGACTTAATTAGTGCTTTAGTATCTCTGAAAATCTGGGGGTGGACTAGAAGACAAAAAGGCAACTCCACATGGTCCCAATGTGGATGCTGCAGAATTGGTCTTTATGAGACTAGTTCAAGGTGGTTTAATCAAGGAGATCCTTAGAGAGTTTTTCAAGTTCTTGTTGGTCCTATCGTGGGCTTCATTGATGGAGGAGAATTGGTAGCAAAATCTTTTCCTCTTCTCTTGCGTTTTGCTTTTCTTTCTTCCTTATTTTTCTTGTTCTTTCTACATTAATTGAGCAGTGTTAAAAGATAAAAACTCAGTTTTGGGTATACAAAATGCATAACGTGCTCATAGCTGACACTTAATAAATATTTTCAAACTGAACTGAATGTATAAGCATATTTTCTTGCTCTTGGGAGTCTCCTTCTGTTGTTTAAGGTTTGGCCATAAAATGGCCCCACTCACTCTTTAATTCTCTACCTGTTCCTGAAGAATTTTGTAGCCAAAGTTGTCCATCTCATTTCTTAGATAGAGTATGAGCATTCCATGCTTCAAGTTTGATGTGCTGATCTTCAAATCTGTGTCTGTGTCTACTTCTTCAAATATCTTGACCCTTCAAATTCCACTTCACTCTTGGACAGTTTTTCAAGCATTACTCTAGGTCCTATAGTTCACTTCATCCTCTGCCTCTATCTTTTTTTTTTCCTATATTGCTTCAATAACTAATGTGTACACAGCAAACTTTGTCATCCACTCCTGGGCAATGCTTTTAAACTAGAGTGTGTTTCTATGTGTGTTTGTCTTTGCCTGTTTCAGTGTTGGGAAATGTTATTGGCTTTTCTCCACATCACCACACACTGAATGATTGCTTTTGTAGCTTGTCAGGCCTTTATTGGGCACCTAATCTCAGTATTGCCTGACACGGATTTAAGAAGCTCTTCCTGTAAGTCAACCAAATTTTTAGATGACATAGATACTCTCAGCTCTGCCTTAGTCTGTGCCTGGAGGTTATAAATAAATTAGTGGCTGAGGCTTCGAGTCAGTTTATATTTGGAATTAAATATTCACAGTAAATATATATATAAATTATAATTAATTTATACTTTATTAATTTGTCTCACATGGATGTTTTGCTAGTTACTGTATTCCAGCAGAGAGCCTGGCATGTAGTAGACACTACAATACTTGTTGAATAATGGATTAATGAATGACATTACTCTGTAGTTGGGATTAAGGCCCACCATTGGCTGGAGTTAAGGCTAAGTCTGTGCCCAGGGTTAGATGCCAGTCTTGTTTTGTTTCAGGAGTAAGTCTGGCTGTTTGTAGCTGGGGTCAGACTTTATCCTTCGAGTGGGAGCACTTTATCCTTTGAATGGGCTGAGAAGATGGCTAGAGTTAAAACACAGGGCAAATCTCCCAGAGCACACTCCCTGATTTCAACCTAGAAATCAGTCTGGAGTAGTAGACTGAATCTACCACATTCACTCTACCTACAGCATGGACTTCTAAGGTAGTTTTCAACTGAATTTTAGGTAAGTAAATTTCTGAATTCATAATCCATTGAAAGCTACCATCACAGTAATAAATGGACCAATTTCAAGTCCTACATTAGGGATTCTCTCCTGCAGTGATTGTTGAGCAACAAAGGAGTTGGTGAATTATGACTGTGAACTGCTCATTGGTCCCATGTGCTCACTTGCTCTCTGTTCTAGCTGAAATGTCAGTTCCTAGCATCTCTATTGTGATGTTTCTCTGCTGCTGTGTCTGTCTTGAGTTCTTCTGGCTGGCTGTATCATTGCCTTTCTCATTTCCTTTTGTCCTTTCCTAGTTTTTAGCAGTCACCTTGCTAGGTTCTTGCTGAGGCAGCACCGCTCTCAAATGATTAATAACTTGGAAAATGGCTCTGAGTCTGGTGATGGATTAATCCCAGTGGTGAAGGAATAACTCGGAGGTCAGTTGCCCTGTAGAGTAAATGACCACTGGAAACTCTTTACCTGGATTTGGGCAAACTTTCTCCCCACTGAGATCACTGCCTGAACATAGAGAACCTTCTTTCTTGCTGCTGTGCCTTCTCACAGTGCTTCAGCTTCCAGGGTCCTGCTACAGTTTCATTATCCAAACTTGCCACTGTAGAGTCCTATGCTCTGATCTCTCCTTTGAGCCAAAAGAACCAGGTTTTGATCTTAAATTTGTTATGTGTCAACCATTATACTTTACACAGTGTTTAATTTCTTGTGGATGTCAATTTCTTCATCTGTAAAGTGGGAACGATAATCTCTGTGAGGATAAAAGAAGGTGATACGTTTGTCATTGCTTTGTAAAATTAAAAGTTGTGTGCAAAGGAAAGAATAATTTGTATGAACCTTCTATACATTTTTTTAATATTGGAAGAGGGATTTCAGTGTGATAACTAGGAGTCATGAATAGTATGACCATAGTTGGAGGTCATACTATTTTTCAGGACAAGTTGGAGAAATAGGTCTTTGGCTTGAGTGATAAGAAATTTTCAGAAATTTGTATTGGTAAGTTATTTTTGCCTACATGTGTAGACATACACTTTTTTGATTGTACATAAACACCCATTTATTCACATATATTTATATATCTGCAAACAATGCAAATTTACATATGACAGAGGGATTAATTTGAAGATAGAATCTTTGCTCTTTTCTTACAAAATATGAGGATTCTCCAAGAGTTACCTAGTGTTCTTGTTATTTTTTCTAATGTCCCACAAAGCTCTATTTATTTTTATTATTGAAAGAAAATACGGACATATCTGATTCTGCTCTATCATTATTCTCTTTGAACCTATTCTTAGCAAGATATTTTGCCTATCTTACTGATTCATCATCTTAGATGAGGAGCCCATGCCACATAGAAAGCCTTTTATGCTTCTCACTCATCGTCTTAGATGAGGGATTTTTCCTAGAAACTTCATTCAGCCAACAGTTTGGTGCACCTGCAATTGGCAAATGCTTCAGTATTGCCATAGGGGACCAGCTGTAACAAAATAGACATGTTCTCTGCATGAAGTTTAGTGTTGCCATTCTGTTTGCTAGGTACTATTCTAAGTACTGTGAAAAAAATGGAGACAATGTTCCTCTAATTATGAAGAGTGATAGTACACAAATAATAATAAAAATATATTTGGTAAGTCCTCTAAAGAGAATTAAGCACAATGATGTGATAGAGAGTACCTAGAGGGTGACTACAGCTAAAATGGACAAGAAACACACCTCAGAGACCGGGACATTTAAGTTGACAAGGTGGAGAGACTGAAGATTGCAAAGATTTTGATGCAAAGATGGAAGACAATGAGAAACCAAAGGAAAGTTAATGTACCTGGAGCCAGACGGGCCAGTAGAAGGGTCAGGAAAGATGAGATTGATATGAGTGCAGTTGTCTAGGACATTGTAGGCTGTTTAATTCTAAATTCATCAGGAACCCACTCATTTTAAGCATCAAAGTGATATTGTTTAATATTTGTTTTTAGAAGGCCAGTAGCTTATTCTGGCTATTTGTGGATTGGGATGATAGCAAAGTCAGGGACACATAATAAGAGTTTTACAGTAGTCCAGACAAGAGATTATGGACATTTGGACCACGATATTCGTAGTGGCAATGGAAAGAAGAGTAATAATTCAAGTCATATTTTAAAGTGATATCTGTCAGATTTGCCCATCAGGCAAACTGGATGTGAAGAGTTAAAGGAAAAAGAGAAATTGCTGTCATTATTTTTATTTCATTTATTCATCCATCTCTACTTGTAGACTGTAAGCTTTTTGAAGTCAGAATCTGATTCTTTAAGTATTCTTTATCTTTGGCACAAAGTTTGGCATAATTAATATATGTTGAATGAATAAATGCATGCATGCATGTATAAAAGAATGCAAGTAGAACCTAGGTTATTTTGAAGAAAGTTATTTTTTTCCTACTAAAGAATTTAAAAGTTTTGTATTTGTATTTGATATAATTTTTAAAAATATTTCCTCTTCATAAGTGAGTTTTAACAATATTATGGCTGCAAACTACTATTAAAGCCAATTATCCCATGTCTGATCTGTAGTGACTTAAAAGTGTCAAACAGTGGCAACCTAACTTCACCAAGGTAGGTTCTGTGAACTCAATCTTCCATTTTTATTTTACCCTGCTAAAGCCTGTTTCAGCTTCAGCCATCCTAGCTTCTGGGCATGAGCCAGTTGCAATTGACTAAAATTGATTGCTCATTGAGAAATGAGGGCTAAGTAATGAAGATTGGAAATCTGAGTTGTAAGTTTCATCACATCAGACTTTCTAAAAGGACTCCTCAGCCTAGGGAGCTAGGCTCATTGAACAGGGACTAGTATGGATGGAGGACAATTTAAATTGAAGCTGCTTTTCTGTAGCCTTCGAAAAACTGCTGATTCATATTCTAAACTAGGCCAGATCAAAAGTGAAGCTGAAGCAACTTTCTCAGACATTTGCTCTAGGAGACGAACGAGAGCCTGACCTTCCATATATAAATATAGTGGATTGTAGCTTGTATCAACTCATTGGGACTGCACAAACTCTGCTGACAAACTCTGTTCCCTGCCAGGAAGCCTAGAATACCCATTTCTTTCTTAATTTAAAAGTTTAAACATTCCCTTGAAGGGATGCTAATGTTATGGAGTTAGATGATCTTCAGGTCTGTGCCAGTGTTATATGTTAGATATTCAATTCTTGATCTCTGGAAAAGAGACTATGGAACTGTAGACAATTCTCCAACTTAAAGCCGGGCATAGGCTAATAAATTCATCTCAAGGACTTCCAGTACCAGACATGGTTCTGCTGCTGTCCATGGCACTGAAACAACAGTGTCAGACTAAGAACCCTGGTCTCCCTGAGATGCTGCAGCTGATAGCATGTCGGAAGTTAGTTATGTTTATTCTTTCTATGTTTGTTATTCCAATATTTATTTACAAACATATATGAATCATCTCAACTATTCAAATTAGAAGGGAAAGAAAGGGAAGAAAAAAACGTTGGTCTAGAGAAAGAAAAGTAACTTGCCTAAAGTTAGCCATTTGGTGGCACATCTGAGATGAGATAGAAACTTGATCTTAATTCTGTCACTAGGCAACTCTTACACTAAGCATTTTTTGCCTTTTATTAAAATTAGGATTTTGTCATGATGTAACTATCTTCCTAATTATAGAATAAGCAGATATGAACAATACACTGGTGAAAAAGAAATCATTTTCTTGTCCTCAATCATTGGCTTCATAGAAAGTTGAAGAACTGGAAATGAATCACCTTTATTTACATCTGAGAGGTCCAGAAACTTAGGAGTAAGAAATAATCGAGACTTATAACTCTGGAACTGGCTAAATAAAAATTGAGGTACATTACAATGGAAATGTGAAGACTTTGCTAAGCCAATGCATGTCATATATGTAATTGCAGAACTCTCTCTTCTCTAAATCTTCTTAGAGGACCTTCATACTAAATAATAAGATTAGAAAATAGAGAGATTTGTGGTTTTGTATTACCTACTTAAGTCTAAGTGTTGTCTGGTTGATATCCTTGGTTAATTTCATTTAAGCAACTGATGGGACTGATATGAAATTAGTATATAATTAAAAATATAAGTGTCTGCTTCTAATTTACATTTAATGTTTGAAAAATAATTTTTTCTGAGGTTTCTTTAGCATTTCCTCTCAATATCTTAAAGTACTAATTTGTTTATAAACTTTGCCTTTATACGGGAGGCATTTTAGAATAATGGTTAAGCTTGTGACTGAAGTTACATTGAAGCCAGAATGATCATGTTTCACCAATTACCAGTTACATAGCCCTAGGAAATTTTATCAGTATTGTGGAACTTCAGTTTTCTCAATAATAGATTGAATACAATAATACCAACTTGATAGGATAGTTGTGATATTTAAATCAAGCAATGCACATTAATCTTTAGTGCAGGTCCTCTTACATATGTGTAAAATCGTGTGCAGTAAACATTAGTAATAAATTAATTTATAAATATGAATATTGGACATTTCAAATATTGGCTCCCACTTTCACACTATCACAAATTTTATATTAACAGAAGATGACAACAGCTAAGTGACCAGAAGATCCCATCAATGTAAATATTGGTAATGATGTGCTCTGTTGAACTTAGCCAATCCAAATCTGGACTATTTAAGGGAGAGACTGGATACTTATTTCCAAAAATGCCCTGATGAATTGTGAATTATTTAAAACCACCCACCTGAAAGGACATGAGTCCTGCATTGACGTCATAAGCCATTATTTTGATATATGGCTCTTTCCAAAGCTCTATTTAAGTGTAATCTGTGTCCCAGCCAGGCTGCAGGCTGGTCACACTTTTGCTCTATTGACTTGCCAAGTGGAATTATTTATTTGGCACCAGTAATATGCTCTGTATTCCATGGCACTTGGTGATAATAATAGCTTTTTTTTTTTTGGTGCATTTCTTTCAAGGAGTTGAGAGGACATTTGGATACACAGGGAAGGAGAAGCTGCCATATTGTTCCTTCTAACTCATAGCATTAGGACCCTTAAAAATCACTTTTGGATGATGATAATGTTGGCTGTTGAGATGTATATGGGATAAAGTGATAGTGGTAGGGAAATGAAGAAGAGTAGATGAAGAGAAAGGAAGGAAAACTGAGAAGAGGGACAGCAAGAGACAAATAATAAAAACATTCTAATTGTATTGCTGTAGAAAGGCAACAACTATCTTCAAATAATGCTTGAGAGGACCTGCAGAGTTAAAGGAAACTAAAAAAGCATGTCACTTTTATTTCCCTTGGGAACCAAATTCTCCCCTGGCTTTCACAGATATCCATAACTGGTTTCACACCACCTATGTAACTTTCCCTCTTTGTTCCCAACCTTGCCTGAGCTAGACCACAAACTATCAAGTTCTAGAATTTCTCACCTTATAAGGAAAACTTGAACTAAAATGAACCCCAAAATAATTCATTATAATCTCCGAGCATAAAGTCTCAGCATTGGAAGAGATGGATGTGGGTGACACCTATCTTGTCATCTCCCAAAGCAGTAATTCTTCCTCAAACAAGTAAGATAGTTGGTTCTTAAAAAACGCTGGCTATGGAAACTCAGTAGTGTAATATACACCATGCTAGTGTTGAGATGTAATGGCTGTAACAAAGTGTTCCTAATGTCAACTTGAAATGTGCTTGTGTGCCTCTAATGGCTACTATTATGGAGGACATGCTAGCCATCGTTCTGTGTGCTTAATGTGTATAGCTTACAAGCCTCCCAATAATTTTGAAAGACAGATATTATTTCTCCCATTTCTATAGATAGAAGAAAATATGACCCAAGGAGGTTAAATGGCTTAAGCTCACATAGCTTATAAGTGCTGGAACTATACTTAAAGCCAAGACTGATTCTATAACCTTTTATTTTTTAGCTTCTTAACTGATGGCATTCCCTTCCTTTTCAGCTATGAAAACCTCACTTGCTTGACAAATACCTAATGCATGCAGGGCTTAAAAACTAGATGATGGGTTGATGGGTGCAGCAAACCACTATGGCACATGTATACCTATGTAACAAACCTGCACATTCAGCACATATATTCCAGAATTTAAATTATAATTTTTAAAAAGAAGAAAAAAATGCAAAAAGTTACCTTAAATCCCAATTCTTCTATGAAACCCTCTTGGTCACCCCATCCTGGAGTGCTCAACTTTCTATTATGAGCTATTTCTAGCAATTTAGTTCTGTAAAATTCTTATGACAGTTACTGTATAAAATCATACATCAAGAAATCTGTCCTACTGGAACCTTAAACTTTATTTAAATTTTTTTTTTATTATTTAGAATCATGAAATGCCAGAAATGGAAGGCACAAAAGAGATGATAGAAATGTCAATACTTGGTAGTGTTGAGTATTTACTATGAGCTATGTATTACTCTAAGTGATTTACTAGCATTAATTCATTTAATACAAATGAAGTATGGATTATGTAAGGTATGCACATATGTTTTCACCATTTTAAAAATTAGTTAATTCTCTCATGGTCAAAAGCTATAGCTTCATAGCTACTCAAATCCACTAGGCTTTGAAGTGGACTTTTTTTTTTTTTTTTTTTTTTTTTTTTATCATATTTGGCAGCAAAAAAAGATCTGACAAAAAATTATTTTGTGGAAAATCTTGTAAATGTCTTCAAACACAAATATTATAATTAATTTTGATGGGAAGATCTGTGCCGGAAACTACTGTGGCACATGTTTACCTATGTAACAAGTTCTGCACTTATACCCCAGAACTTAAAATATTTTTAAAAATTAAAAAAAAAAGTGAGTATAGTTTTTGAGAATCTGGGCTCTGGCATCT
>CAUYQU010012972.1:0-11197 GCA_963574635.1 Cheracebus regulus | reverse complement strand
TAATTTCTCACCCCACCCCCCCCCCCCCCCCTCTCTCCCTCTCTCCATTTGCTTCTGTGTAAGTCAGTAAACCCAAGTAAGGGAATTAGAAGTAAAGATGCTCATTTTACATTTGGGCTCTTTGTTTTTACTGATTATCCTGAAATAAAATTAGAAATCTGTTTTTCTGCTTTGGATTTCAAAATGTTTTCTTTTCCCCCTTATTCAGAAATCTCTACCCCAAATTTGCATCGCCCTGGGCATCTTCACCTTGTCGACCTCAAGACATAGGTAGGAAAATCTATTTGTGTTTAGACCTTTTAAAAACATATTTACAACTGAGAATCAGTTAATAAGGCTTTTTTCATTTTATTATCTAGACTTCCATGTTCCATCTGAGTACTTAACGAACATTCACATTAGGGATAAGGTGAGTGTAGTTTATTATTCTACTCAGTCAGCATGAATTTATCTATTTTTCACATTTTTCAGTTCAGACAGTATTCTGTTTTTGAAATAATTAGTAATGGCCTCAGGAATATGCTTTCATATGTCCATGTTAGCTTGTTAAATGATAAATGTTAGGACTGGTTAAAAAAAAATGAAAATTCTTATATTTAACAACAGGTTACAACCATAAATGTAGTTGATGGGAATAAACTAGGTTGGAACATTTGATAAATTTCCTTCTGATAATCTTATTTTATGACCTTATCAGTAAGAAGATTTTCTTTACAAGTATTACAGATACAGTGATTTTAATGAGATGGTCTGTATCTTTAAAAACTGTTTATGACCTTTAATTTTTCTCTGTAGTTTTTCATTTCCATTTTTTAAATTATTTAAATCTAATTCTAAAGTAATTGTTAACAACAGATTACAGCTTAATCTCTTTTTTCAATCTAAGAAAAAAAATGGTGACACTTTTTGCTTTAGAAGAACTGAGAGTTTGTTTCTATTACAAAAAAATACACAATTATATCTAAATTTTAGCCTTGGAAGACAACATAATTTAGTGAAATATATTTTTGTTATATATTTGTGTATAAATATATATGTATATGTATATATATGACAGCATTCTGAGTGTGCCTTACAGTTCTGTGGTCAAGTGGATGTTGATGTTGTGGACAGGCAAGTAAAGGGATACCTTTCTCAATGTCTTTTAATACTTGAGTAGTTAGATGGGAGGCAAGAAGTGAGGAGAGGTCTCCTATTTTCTATTTGTGGATTGTGTGATTTGCTCCCACCTCCACTATGGAGCTCTTTCACTCCAGTTACCTAAGTGTTCCAGACCTTATGCCAATTTGAGAAATACTAATTTAGGAGAATCTGTCACATTGGGGCTGCTGCCTGAATGGGGATAACATGAATGGAAAGAAAAATTACATTCAGAGAATGTATAATAACCAAATAAATATTTAGATACAGGATCAAATAGCAAGATAAAACTGTTGTTTTGAGACACTTTTAAGGTTTATTTTAATGTGAAAATTTCAGACTATTGAACCTCACCTATGCTTTAGTTTGGTAGGCAGTTATGTTTCTACCTTGTGGAGAGAAATGTAAAGCAGTCGTGTTTCAGGCATCTATTTAAACAAACTAAAAGGCTATCTCTATGACTTTTGTATTCACTGTCTGTGATTTGCTGAAAACATACAACTAACTGACTCGTCAATCACTGTCAGATAGAGATTCAGTTAACATTTTTTATAATATTTGACACTCTACAGGTGTTTTCATGTACTTTCACTAATTTTATTTATTTTCTTAATAACTCTCATAGGTGTCATTGTCCACATTTGACAAGTATAGCTAATAAATGTTAAATTCTAGGACATGGTCATATTAATGAGTAATAAAACCAGGACTTGAATACAAGTCCTAGATCTCTGAGCACAATGTTATTGTTAGTATTGTTGCCCCATTGGGTATTAAATCCTTGTAGTGATACAGTTAATATTTGATCTTGCTTGGAAGTTTTTAATTAGCTTTTTTTCCAATCAGCATATCAAATAGAGGCACCAGAAATAATTGTTTAAATGACTTGAGTCATGTAAATGAGGAAATTTCCTTTTAGAATCATAACTACCTATCTGTGTAATCATGTAATAATTGTTATCTTCTACAAAGTGGGGAGTTTCTGTTTAATCTCTCCATTTATACTTTAGTAGTCGCAACTATATGTTAGGATTTGCAGATTTGTTTTATATTTCAGAATAAGTTATTTTTCTTTTTCAGCTGGCTGCAATAAAACTTGGCCGATATGGTGAAGACCTTCTCTTCTATCTCTATTATATGAATGGAGGAGACGTATTACAACTTTTAGCTGCAGTGGAGCTGTATGTTCAAAATATTTTAATCACTTTTGTATTATAGTAGATCTTGACTATGCTGAAAACATCTTTCTTTAAGTGATGATGGCTGTCTTTAAGTGGAACTATTTCTCCATCAAGAAATTTATTTTTACATTTATAAAAGTGAACTTAATTTAGATTAAAACCATATCTTACCATGGCTTCATAATCTGTATACATAAAAAGAATTTCAAATTTAATTCTGAAGCTGAGTACAGTGGCTCACACTTGTAATCCCAGCGCTTTGGGAGGCTAAGGTGGACAGATCACTTGAGCCTGGAAGTTAGGGACAGCCTGGGCAGTATAGCAATACTACATCTCTACAAAAAATAAGGAAAAGTGTTAGCTAGATGTGGTGCCACACACTTAGATAGTCCTAGCTACTTGGGAAGCTACAGCAGGAAGATTGCTTGAGCCCAGGAGTTTGAGATTACAGTGAGCTGTGATTGTGCCACTGCACTCTAGCCTGGCTGACAGTGCAAGACCCTGTCTCTAACAATAATTAATTAATAAATGCCAGATTTATAAGAAGACAGAATTGACTTAACTCATGGATTTGG
This sequence comes from Cheracebus regulus, assembly GCA_963574635.1. Classification (NCBI taxonomy): domain Eukaryota; kingdom Metazoa; phylum Chordata; class Mammalia; order Primates; family Pitheciidae; genus Cheracebus; species Cheracebus regulus. The sequence continues at coordinate 8,301 of CAUYQU010012972.1, read as the reverse complement.
TGAATCTAATTTTTGTAAATATGTGAATTATATGATATAATTCAAGACTATATATATTAATAGATACTGAATTTCAACATTTTATAAACATTACTTATAGGCAAGGCACTGTGCATATTTGTTGTATGTTTTGAAGTGCTGATTAAATAAGGTCCACATTTCATTATCAGCAGCCTATTGGCCAATTTAAACAAATATTAATGTAAAGAAATTGGCTCATTGATACTTTTTCCCTGAGCAGATCTGTATTTACCTGATGCTCTAAAAATAAGTTTTCTGTCATTACGCAAATGTACAATTGGTAACACATTTTGTTATCAATAGACAATACTCTTTAACATGTTTACCATAGAGTATATTATTAGTAGTTACGACCTTATGATTCAGAGACCTTTTCTCAGATAGCATTCCTAAGAGCATTTGTGTAAATGGTTTTGGATCAAAGTATAAAAGTGACTATGTTGTTAATGAATTGTTTTACTTCACAACTGAGAGGAGTTTTCCCTTCATTTTTGTGAGAATAGAGATTATTACCTGTTCCTTTTAATTGTTTATTAGTAAAGAAATTCATTCAGTCACTCATTCATCTAACACTGGCAGTTCTGTTATTATATCTCATTTATGTCTTAAAAACTACCTAATTATGTTGGTAGGAAAGCATTTCTTTACATGGAGGTTTATTTTGTGGGACATGACCTCTGGATGTTACTTCCTCAGTTTACAAGTAGTGCAATTTCTCATTGATTCATGTGTGAATTGTAATGGATTTCCTCTTAGCTTTTGAGGATTTAGAATCCATGAAATTTGAATAAAAAGTAACGTAATATATTTAGTCTAATTTTTCAAAATAGTCTGTTTTCAAGATACTTACAAAATTATGTGGAATTTACATAGTTAACTCACATAGACTTTGTACTTAATTCCTTATCAAATAATACAAATAATTGGAGATACCTCAATTTCTTTTGAGTGTTAAGAAGAGAAAGAAAGGACCTTAGTGAAGTTTTTGTAATACATTGTGTCTTTATTTGGCCTGCCTGTGTTTTTATTACATTGCTTATAAAACTTAAAATCCTTGTTTGTATAAAAAGTTTCTTTAGTTAGTAAAGGTGTGTGTGTAATTAGTGTGCCTTCTGGACAAGTTAAGAATTAATTTTTCTATATTTCAGTAGGGTTGTATTTTAACTTATAATTGAGTAGGAAGCATTCATATTTATATATTTTATGTGTAATTTTTTTTTCCTGAGGAAAGCTTTATAAAATGTAGGACTTGTTTGATGTAAGCCACAGGAAAAAGTTAATTCTCTTTTCTTTTAAAAATTGAAGTTTTAACCGTGATTGGAGATACCACAAAGAAGAACGAGTATGGATTACCAGGGCACCAGGCATGGAGCCAACAATGAAAACCAATACCTATGAGAGGGGAACATATTACTTCTTTGACTGTCTTAACTGGAGGAAAGTAGCTAAGGTATATTTTTTTCTATGTACAACAATGTATAAATCTAGACTTGAAAAAATAATTGTCCTCTTTTATCTGTTTATGTGTACCATTACATCCAGTTCTAATAATATGCCACATATTTGCCAATTCTTTCATTCCATCTTCTTGGTGTCCCAAAACAGTTAATTTCACTGATAGTTAGATTATTGGATTTGTTAAGAGATTTTGTCATTTTACACAAGCCTTGGTAACACTTGAAATATTTTTTGTGTCTAGTGCATTGTAAAATAAAGATATTTTCTTGCAACCCCAGTTATATATATTTATATTTTTGTAACTAAGCAAGGATGAGATTTTCCTAAAAGCAGTATATAAACAGGTTTTTACACTTAAGCTAATTGCAGAGAATACATCTCAATGTTTATTTGCAAGTCATTTTAAGAAAGAAAATTACAAGTATTAACCATGACTATTTCTATGACTATTTTGCTAAATATTGGGGAGAAATAGGCTATGCATAAATGTTATTTTATTTTGGTTTTGCAACTTTTCCTCACTTAAATGTCTTTTAACTATCCCATGTGCAAAATTTTCATCAGTGTCAATGTGTATTTCACATATGTTTTTAGTACCTTGTGTTTATTTAGTCTGCCTAGTAGAGAATATAACCCACATTACCTGATTTCACAACTCCATGATTTTTCTGATACATTTTCCATCAGTGATCCTTAGGATTGAAAATTAAAGAGTTAAATTTGTTTTAAATAAATGTAAACAGAAGAAAAATGTTTCTGACAATTAGTTCTTTGGACAGTTTTTTAGCTATTGATTTTTTTCTTTGTTTATAGTTTTGAATCTGCCTTACTAAAATAATAATTTTAAAAAAGGTAAAACATTTTGAGAAGACAAGGTAAAATGCTTACCAGATATTTATCACAAAACATTACACATCCCAAGATTTCATGTAAAACTCAAAAAAAGAAATAAAAATAGATGACCCCTAATGGACAACACCAAAATAAGATCCACATAAGAAATTAAATCTTTTTTTTTTTTAGATGTTTCTCAGAGGTAAATGTCATTACTTCTCAGACCAGGTCCACATACAGTATTTTGTATTTGAGTTATTTTAACAGTTCCAATTTATGTGAATATCATGTTTTCAAAAGGCATATTTATGAGTTAACCCTTTAGTTAAATAATCACATTAATTTAAAAGAGTACCTGAGATATTGTATATGTTACCTACTCTTTAAGATAAATAGTATAGTCTATAGTAGAAAGCTATAGCCTTTATATCATGGATTTGAATTTAATTCCTGTTGCTGTTATTTATGCTTTGACCTTCTATAATTTTCTTTTTCATGCCTGTTTCTTCTTTTATAAAATCGAGATGAGATTTTCCTCTAAGTTTTTATGAAGATTAAATTAGATTTCACACACACACACACACACACCTTGGCACTTGTTGGGTATTTGATACATGGCAGTAGTTGTAGTAGTTTACTGCTGTTGTTTTTATTGTCATTATTATATCTTACTACTATTTTTGCAAGGATGAAAAAATTAGAGCTGATTGTTATTAGGTTAGGTCACTGGTTCTCAGACTATAGCTTGCATTAGAATTACCTCAAAAACTTGTTAAAACACAGATTTCTGGACCATACCTTGTTTATGATTTAGTGAGTCTGTGGGTGGGGCCTGAGAATTTGCATTTCTAACAAGCTCCTAAGTGACACCAGTGATGACAGTGGTCCTGGTCCATAATTAAAGAACCTATGGATTAGGTGATGCTACAGGATACCCCCAAAGAAAATCTTTGGGGGAAGAAAAAATTTTATTAGGAAATAACTGAAGTTTTCTCCATTCAATTTGAATACTTTTGCTCAATATTATTGTAAATTACTCCAAACTTAACATATGTAAAAAGGGGTGGATATTTGCAATAAATAGCTACATAATTTTAGTTAAATTTTAGTTAGATTTATGTGTGAGGAAATCAACTTACCTGAGAAAGTCAGCTTTCCAGGATTAAGTTCTCCTTATAAAGTTCAATATTCAGAAACAAGGTAAACATTAGTGTAGGATCCCTTTAATTTCCAGCAAAAGCAATTCTTCAGTCAAGTAAATGCCATTTTAAAGAAAATTGTGTCTATCTAAGTATGGATTTACATATTTAACATATATATAAACCGTAATTTAGCTTAGTTTTAGCTATCTCATTTACAATTAAGCTTTTGTCTTTATCTTTAAACTTTTTAACAGTGATGTGAAAAATGTGAGAGATAACATCATTAAGCCCTCAGATCTCTTTCAAGGTAACAGTTTGTTGGTCCTTGCACTGACACACTTTAAAATTATTTTCATAGTAATGAAGATAGGCAGAATTTATGGTATTAATAAGATATTAATAAGCAGCTCACTCCTGGTTATATTAAAATAGAAATTCATGCACTTAAAACTTTGAAGTTGCATTATATTCACAGAATAAATTATTCAAAAAAATTTGTAAAGGATATGTTTGTTAAGTGCTTTCCCAGAATATTGATTAGGAATTAAGAAATCTGGGACCTGGTCATAATTATGTTTATTAACAGCCTTCGTTAAATTATAGAAAATCTAGTAATATGTCACATCCCATGTTAACTTGAGTCCCCATTTGTAAAGTGGGTGTGCCTTACTGTTCACAGTTAAAGAACATATATTAAATAACCTCAACTCATTGTAAGAAGCCTACAGTATGAATTAAATTTTAAATAATAGCTGATATGGTGTTGTTGAAAGGTACTGAACTGGTCTACATCATAATCCTGGAGTCCTTTCGTAATATTATGTGTCCATTCATAATATTTTGTATGAGAAAATTTCCCCAAATCACTTACTATTTTCAGATAATTGTAATATTAAATATGGGATCAGATAATCTAAACCAGAAGTATTTCTTATCTCCTAAAAATTTTGTGACCCCAAGTTCTAGAATCCAATCCATTATTTATTTACAGAATTTCCTATAAATCAATAATATATACATTAAAATGTTGACATTGGGTGGGGACTGTGGCTTATGCCCGTAATCCCAGCACTTTGAGAGGATGAGGCAGGAGTTCAAGGCCACTTGAACCACTTGAGACCAGGGGTTCACTCACTTGAGACCAGGAGTTCAAGGCCAGCCTGGGCAACATAGCAAGACTGTCTCTACCAAAGAAAAAAGAGAGAGAGAGAGAGAGAGAGAGAGAGAGAGAGAAACATAGCCAGGTGAGGTGTGAGAGAGAGAGAGAGAAACATAGCCAGGTGTGATGGTGTGTTCTTGTAGTCCTAGCTACTTGGGAGGCTGAAGTGGGAGGATTGCTTGAGCCCAGGAATTCAGGGTTGCAGTGATCTGTGATTGCATCACTTTACTACAGCCTAGGTGACAGAACCAGATTATATCACTAGTTTTTAAAAATTTAACATTATATTTTGCTTATTCTTTCCTTTTAGATACTCATAACTTCTTAGCAGGCCATGTTGTCCTATGTCTTTTTGCTAGAATTACTCATATTCAACTAATTTTAAATTTCTAGTGATTCAGATAGTATTTACAATCTTCATGCATAAAATTTTTAAAGTAATTTCTTCCACAGTGAATTTTTAGGTGATAGAGGCTGCCTTATTATCAGTAGCTTTCTCAAAGACTTAGAATTTAAGAATTTTTTTGGCCTAATTTGACTTCATGGATCTATTAGGATTTCTAACAGTTAAGATTTTTTATGTCACAGTCTGATGTAAATGTGATTTTTCATTAATTTCACTGTTACATATTAGTAAGTTTTTATACTTTAGTAATACGTACTTCAAAGATTATTTCTAATAACTGTATTTAAGATAGTTTGCTACTTCCTAAAATTTAAGTTAGTATGGATTTACTATACAGATTGAGCATTCTGATTTAAAAATCTAAAACATGAATACTCTAAAATCTGTAACTTGTGAACGCCAGTGTGGTGTCACAAGTGGAAAATTCTGTACCTAACACCTTTGCTTTCTGATGGTTAAGTGTAAAGTGTACACAAACCTCATTATTTATGCACAAATAAAATTACCTTAGGCTGTGTGGATAAGGGATATATAAAACATAAATGAATTTCATGTTTAGACTTGGGTCCCATCCCCATCTCATTTTATATGTGTAAATATTCCAAAATGTGACACACTTTCGTTCCCAGGTACCTCATATAAGAAATACTCAACATGTAGTTAAGAGAAAGCTGACATTTCTTGAGAATTTGAGAAAACATATCTATGGTGTATGTTTCTCCACATAACTAGATCTGTGATTGCATCAGTGTTTTTGTAATATTATTTGATTATATAAAAACATTGCATTCAGTTTTGCTTGAATTCTGAACAAGTAACCTCTGGAGAATACAAGTAACCTTTGGAGAATACATAGCCTAATTTTATTAATAGAAGAACTGAGGTATTAAAAAGTTGCCTGAAAATTATTTGGAACTCTTTCTAGCCTTTGCAGTCATTATGTTGTAATTTAGAAATCCTTTTTTTCCACTACAAGCAAATACATACATACACCCTCTCTAATGTATTATTTGATATTAGAAAAATTAAGTGTTCTGTTCCTGAAACAAAGGAAGAGAGCTTGTGTTTATTAATTTATCATATGTTAATTACATACCTGCTAGGGGCATAGCACTATTCCAAGTTGTAGATAGTAGTATACGGAGAAGAGACTTGCTTCTACAGAATGTACAAGGATGTGCATGTATGTAGTATGTGTGTATGTATAACATAAACATGTAAGTGGTGTTACCAGTAATCAAAGTAACCTTTATATATTTTTAAAATAATAAAAATATGTGGAAAACAAGATTGAAAAACATGGAAGGCAAAATTTGATCTATATAATTTCTAAATCTCTGATAGAGTGAAGATTTTAAAAATTTTATCAAAGTTATTTAGGCTTCTTAGGCTTAAACTGATATATTTCTAGGGGGAAAAAATGTACACTGATAAAGTTAATCTAGTTTGAATTCCTAGTAATACAATGTAGTTCGCCAATGTGAAAAATTTTAGTTAACTTATTCAGTGAAGCTTCTCTTTTTGTCAAAATTACAAATAGACTTTTTTCCCTGTAAGTACACATTTTGAAAGTAAAAAATGCCCATTTTAATTTCAGAAGAATGATAAGAATATATTTTCTTCTTCACAAATTCAGATACTTAACTTGAACCAAGCAATAAAATTACTTTAATTCCTAGCTAGGGCTGGGGAGAGGGAGAGTAAGTGGCTACACAGTATGTTAGGTCAGGATGTTGTGGTTATGGTGGTGATTCTGCTGTTTGCTAATTTTTACTGATAAGTAAATAACCTCTGTGCCTTAGTTACTGTACCAGTCACATGAAGTCAACCTTTTCAGGTGAAAGTCACCATGGTGTATGTTCTTTATAAACTTGTCAGAGGACTGATGTATTTTTTTTTTTCCTTTTTCTTTATACCAAGAGAGAAGGGGACTGAATTTTTTCAGCATTTCTGGATTACCATGTAATGAAGTAAATGAATCTGTTTTGGATCTTGGACTAAAAATAATAAAAACGATGTGTTATACTACAAAAGACACAGGTTTTTTTGTCACATGGGTCTGGATCCTAATCCTAGGTGTTGCACTCACTGTATGACTTGACCAAGTTACTTGTAAGCCTCATTTTCTTCAGGTACAAAATGAAAATAATGATATCTGCTTTACAAAATTATTACAAAAATTAGAATAAAATTAGCTGTATCTCTAATATTGTCACGTATTAGGCTTTCAATAAACTCTGCCTGTTAGGTCTTAATATCTTTAAATTTAATATCTTTAAATTTTAAATACTTAGTATCCCATCTTAAAATTTGACCATTATAGCCTATAGGTTTTCATTTTAATTTAGTAATGGAAATATCCATCATGGAATCAGTTTGAAACAGATAAGGTAAAATATATTAACCACAGTTGGCTTAATCTTTAATACATAATGCCTATTAAGCTTCCTAATTCTTTAAGTTGGATTGTTCGATAATTTGTGCTAATTCAGATTATAGAATTGATAAGAGGCTTTTAGAGCCTCTTGCTTTTTGGGCTTGCAGCAGAGGTATTTTTTGTTGTTTGAATTTTTTTCTAATATACATAGTTATATTTTGCATTCCTATTCTTGATCTTGGGTGGGAAGTATCATGAAGAAATTATTTCACCATTCTTAAATTTTAAGACTCATGAAGTTAATATAGCATTTTGAAAGTTTGATTAAAATGAGCTGCTATCTAGTTCTAGTCTTCAAATGTTGCTACAGCAGAACTGTTGTGTAGTTTTAGGTGGCAGTTGATTTACCTTTGAATCAAGAGTTTTCAGTTTGTCAAACAGCAAGTCTGTTGATGTGTGAGTTTTAAGTTCATTGCTTTCCCCAGATTTTAATGAGGTTAGAATAACTTTATGTGTTTGCTTATTTTTAAATGTAAGTATAATAAAGACAAATTGGAAAATTATTTCTAAACATTTTTCATGGACAAAATAAATTTTTAGATTTTTGTACTTCATTGAAGGGTTTTATTTTAAATATCCTGTAATTTCCAGTGATTTAGAGATACAGTAATTGCCCTCTCTTTTTTTTTTTTTTTACAGAAAAATTAATTTTATTTATTTATTTATTTTTTTTTTTTTATTTTTCTTAAAGAGAGAGAGGAAGTTTTTTTTTTAAGAGAGAGAAAGAAGTAGAATAAAAGAAAAAAGAAAGAGAAAGAGGGAGAGAGAACGAAAATCTTGCTCTATTGCTCAGGATTTCATTTAAATCTGTAAAATGCTTATGCAATTACTAAAAAGTGATTTA
>CAUYQU010012971.1:0-10861 GCA_963574635.1 Cheracebus regulus | reverse complement strand
ACAGGTGTGCACCACCATGCCCAGCTAATTTTTGTATTTTTAGTAGAGACGGGGTTTCACCATGTTGACCAGGATGGTCTCGATCTCTTGACCTCGTGATCCACCCGCCTCGGCCTCCCAAAGTGCTGGGATTATAGGCGTGAGCCACCGCACCCAGCCCGTACTCGTTTCTAACATTCCTTTGGTATAGAGCCAGCAAATGTTGGGTCCACTTCATCTACCTGCTTCCTTAGTCTTAGTCTTCACTTCATTCATTAATTCACTGAGCACTTAAACCCTGAAGTGAGCTAGGTTCTGTCAATAAAAATCAGTGAATTGCCAATAATTGAGGCACCAGTCAGAGGAGCTGAGCCTGTGGCTATCTTCCTGGTTATTGAAGACAGCAGAAGAACAAACAAAGTCCAAATGAACTTAGTTTAAACAAATGTAAGGAAGAATTTTATCAGAGCAGGTGTTAAAAGACCAGAGATAATTATTGAAGAAAGCTGAGAAGCCTTTGCAGGTGTACTTAAAAGTCATGATTTCTTCTAAGGACAAATGTCAGTGTTATTTTTAATATTTAACTTTTGACCCTTTCTATTCCTCTTAGTGCTTGATGACTAAGAACTTGTTGATAGAAATTCAACAAGTTCCATTTGGGTTACAATACAAGTATCTTCCAACTGGGAGAAAATGCAGCTTTCTTCCTGATACAAAAACCTTTCAAAGGAGAACACTTAGGGCCTTTCTTAAAAATAAGATTGAAAACACAGGTCAATAATGTGATGTTGACAGCGTATGCCTCACAGACTCCTTCTGTGTAAGAAAAAAGGCAACCAGGAAGGGAGTGAAGGGTCTGTGGGTGTAGAGAAAACAAGATGGGCAAGGAGCAAGTAACTGTGGAGTCTACATTATGGGTACATGGGGTTCATTGTCCTAGTCTCCCTACTTTTTCCACAATCAAAAGGTATTCAAACGAGACAAAAAGGTAAATTAGAGCTCAAACTATATCCTCAAATAATCAGTCAAAATGGGAGAGTAAATAGGAATGAAGGGTTATGATGGCACAAGTAACTACCATTCACAGATAATTAAAAAAGAAAAAAACAAAACAAAACATTGTTTTAGGCTGGGTGCAGTGGCTCATGCCTATAATCCCAACACTTTGAGAGGCTGAAACTGGTGGATCGCTTGAGCTCAGAGTTTGGGGGCAGCTTGGGCAACATAGTGAAACCCTGTCTCTACAAAAAATACAAAAATTAGCTGGGTGTGGTGGTGTGCTCCTGTAGTCCCAGCTATTTGGGAGGCTGAGGTGGGAGGATCACTTGAGCCTGAGAGGTGGAGGTTCCAGTGAGTCAAAATTGCACTACGGCACTCCAGCCTGGGTAACAGAGTAAGACCCTATCTGAAACCATAACAAAACAACAACAACTTTGTTTTAGTGACTTAAATCCTTTCCCTCTAGTGATTAGTTGGACATATACCTATTGCTATATCCAGAAAAATGAATTAACTGGGCTTTTACTTCTCTTGCCTTTGATGCAAATGGCTCTAGTCAGGCAGCCAGGAGTGAAACAAGAAGCAAAGGACCTAGATAAATCACAAGCTGTGCTATACAATCCATGAATAATCAAGAGCTGACAAGAGAAAGTTTGGTAGAAAAAAGCAGTTGTGATGGACCAACAATTTCCACCTTGAATTTTTATTCCATTAATCACTCAGAAAGTCACATAAAGGCCCATTGTTTCCAATTACATTCCTCTCTAGAGTAGGTGCTCAATAAATGAATGTTAATTAGCTAAAATGGCATGCTTGGTTCAAGCTTTCAATTACACATGGCCACATTAAAGCTTGACTTTTAAATTTATAGCACAATGAAAGAGTGTTTTGATAAATCCAACATGAGGTATGTTCTACCTGATATCCAAAGAAGACCATCAGCCACATATCCAGCATGGCATGAAAGGGATCTGTCAAAGGACTGAACAAAAGTCCATTTGTTCTTCTTGGGGCAATATCGTTCAACTGTAGGCAGAACCTGGCGCAGTTCATTTCTGCCCCCAACTGCATAAAGGTATTCCTCCATGGCACCCAGCACAAAATGCTCCCGGCAGTTTTTCATGGGTGCTATCTCTGCCCAGGAATTACTGCGGGGATCATAACGACAGGCAGTCCTCACAGCACATGTCCGGCCACTGGCATGCTCAACTTCCCCTCCAGCCACAAACAGGAAGTCCCCCATGACTGCCACACAATGGTGACTCCTTCCCACAGGCATGGGAGCCAGCTCACTCCAGTTGGCAATGGTGGCTATGAGAGCATTCTCCTGATCAACGGGATTGAAGTACCGAAGTTCCTTGACCTTGCAGACCTCGCGCTTTTTCCCACCAATGATATACAGAGTGTCTGACTGGAACCGTGGTTTGGTCCTGCGAGTCTGCCAGACAGGCTGTGCATAGATGCTCTGGTGGTATTCCAGGGCCTCATTGACAAGGGCTGTTGCAGTCTCACTTGCTTGGACAAGAGGGTGGGACAGGGCAACTGTATGGAGAGTATCCACATCCATTAGGCCAAAGCGGATGTACTGCAGGAGCTCGTCCATGTACTGGTAGTGGCAGTTGTGTTCCAACCACCTCACAGCTAGCTGAAACAGAGGGAAGCGAGATGAGAGGAGATACAAAAGTAAGAAAGAAAGAGAGAAAGCAACAGCAGATAGGCAGGTTACCTGTATTCTTCCAGGCAGGTAATAATACAAACTTTCTTACAAACATTATAACTGGAATATTTTGATGCCCAGGTGAGGAACTTTTTTCTGTATCAGCAAAGACACAAAAGAACTCAAGACATTGCTGTAGGGGTGAGAAACAATGTGAAGCAACCCTGATGGCGGCTTAAGATATCATTCGAGGTGAACAATAATTGGTTTTCAAAGAATGAAAATATTGTTGTGAAACAGCCTGTTCTCTTATGTTTCATGTATAAAAGGCTCAGTACACACCACCCCCAGGAAATGTCAAGGGTGGGCAGTGTCATCATAGCTCAAGTAATATATGTCAACCCATAAGCCAAGGTGCTGTATCAGTATAAGTAACGTAAGAAAATATGCGATCATCTGAGACCACAGGGTGTACTTGAGAGAAAATCAATATGACACTAGTAGAATGATTTAGAAAGAAAAGACTCCCCTGCCCACTCCACATCCCTTTAGTAGGTATAACAGGAAGGAAGAAAAGAAAAAGTAAGCTTGTAACTTATTTTTTCTCTCAATTAATTTTTACCTTGAAGACAGTTGTTATTTGCACATGTAAGATATTGAGAATTTGTTAGAGTCATTTTCACAAAAACCGAATACAGAGGAGATCATCTTTGTGTTATGAATATAACAGCTGAATGTAATTGTAACGTTTTTATTTCCCCTTTCAGACCTCTTTCAAGAAGGAAAGGAGTTATAACTTTTTGATGTCAGCAATGAGAATTTCTTAAAACTAAAGCAGGTACATTGTTATAAATAATAAAAATTATTGTTCAATTTTGTTATTTATGACAATGTACCTGCTTTAGTTTTAAGAAATTTTTCTTTCATTTTTTAATTTAAAAAAATCATCAGGCCCGGGTGTGGTGGCTCATGCCTGTAATCTCAGCACTTTGGGAGGCCAAGGCAGGTGGATCACGAGGTCAGGAGTTTGAGACCAGCCTGGCCAACATGGTGAAATCCGTCTCTACTAAAAATATAAAAAATTAGCTGGGCATAGTGGCAGATATCTGTAATCCCAGCTATTTGGGAGGCTGGGGTAGGAGAACTGCTTGAACCTGGGAGGCAGAGGTTGCAGTGAGCTGACGTTGTGCCACTGCACTCCAGCCTGGGTGACAGAGCAAGACTGTCTCAAAAAAAAAAAAAAATCATCAACTAAAAACCACAATTCATTTATGGAGCACCTAAAGTAGTTTAATTAGTATGACTTAAAAGTTAAGTTTGATGGGCCCATCAGACTCACAGCAGATCTCTCAGCAGAAACCCTACAAGCCAGAAGAGAGTGGGGGCCAACATTCAACATCCTTAAAGAAAAGAACTTTCAACCTAGAATTTCATATCCGGCCAGTTTTTTATTCATTTCAACCTTGGAGAATCTGATGATTATGTGTCTTGGGGTTGACCTTCTCATGGAATATCTTAATGGTGTTCTCTGTATTTCCTGAATTTGCATGTTGGCCTGTCTTGCTAGGTTGGGAAAGTTCTCCTGGATAATGAAAACACACTTATGAATTGTGTTTTCTAGCTTATTTCTATTCTCCCCATCTTCTTCTGGTACTCCATTCTATCTTAGGTTTAGTCATTTTATGACGTCCCATATTTCTTGGAGGCTTTGTTCATTCCTTTTCATTCTTTTTTTTTTCCCTGTTCTTGTCTGAATGTCTTATTTCAGTAAGGTGGTCTCCAAACTGATATTCTTTCTTCCACTTGGTTGATTTGGCTGTTGATACTTGTATATGCCTCACAATGTTCTTGTGCTGTGTTTTTCAGCTCCATCAGGTAGTTTATGTTCCTCTCAAAACTGGTTATTCTAGTTAGCAATTCATCTTATCTTTTATCAACTTTCTTAGCTTCTTTGCATTGGGTTAGAACATGCTCCTTTAGCCCATTTCACTTTTTTATTACCCATCTTCTGAAGCCTACTTCTGTCAATTCATCCATCTGATCCTCTGCCTAGTTCTGTATCCTTGATGGAGAAACATTATGATCATTTGGAGGAGAAGAGGCACTCCGGCCTTTTGGGTTTTCAGCATTTTTTCATTGATACTTTCTCATCTTTGTGAGTTTGTCTAGTTTTGGACTTTGAGGCTGCTGATGCTTCGATGGGGATTTTGTGGGGGATATTTTGTTGTTGTTGATACTGTTGTTGTTTCTCTCTGCTTATTTGTTTTTCTTTCAATAGTCAGGCCCCTCTTCTGTAGGGGTGCTGCAGTTTGCTGGAGGTTCACTTCAGGCCATATTCATCTGATTTGCTCCGGTGCCTGGAGATATCACTTAAGGAGGCTGGAGAGCAGCAAAGATGGTGTCTGCTACTTCTTCTGAGACCTCTGACCTCGAAGTGCACCAACCTGATGCCAGTAGGATTGCTCCTGTATAGGGTGTCTGACAATGCCTGTTGGAAGGTCTCACCCAGTTGGATGGCACAGGGAGCAAGACCCATTTAACGAAGCACTTTGTCCCTTGGTGTAGAGAGTGTGTTTTGCTGGGGAAAAACCCACTCCTCTGGGCTGCCCAGATTCCTCAGAACTACCAGGAGGAAAGGCTAAGTCTGCTGGTCTGCAGAGACTACAGCTACCCTTCCCCCTCCCTCTAAGGGCTCAGGCCCAGGGAGATCTGAATTCTGTCCCTGAGCCTCTGGCTGGAGTTATTGGAGATCCTGTGTGGAAACACTGCCCACTGAGGAAGGATGGGTCAGGGTTGGGCTTGAAGAGACACTCTTCAGGCCCAAGTGGTGTGCCACAGCTGGTGTGTTGGGCTGTGGGGACAAGTATTGGGGCCAAGTCTTCCATCCTTCCTTGCCCCAGCAGGGGAAAAGCACAGCCTGGAGCTGTAGAAATGGGTGTCACCCTTCCCCCACCCAGGGAGCTTAGCCCGTTAGGCAGTTGCAAGTCCCAGTGCTGCCTATTGCACCTCCCCCAAGGAGCTCAAAAGGCTTGGACAGCAAGCAGCCGCAGCCGCAGCCGCAGCCAGTACTGGTCACCCCTCCCTCGGGAGTTCAGCAGGCTTAAGCAGATTCCAGCTGAGAGGTTGTAAGAGTCTGTGGATTCCGGGGTTGAAACACTAGGTTCCGGTGGGGTGGGTTCACAAGTGGAATCTTCTGATCTGTGGGTTGCACAGTTCTGTGGAAAAAGCACAGTTTCCCCTACTGCCACTTACTTGGCAGGGAGGAAAGGTACCCCTTCCCCATGTGGTTCTCAGGTAGGCCACCACCCTACACTGCTCTTTCTTCTCTCCGTGGGTCACGGCAGCCTTCTAGTCAATTTTGATGAGAGAATATGGATACCTTGATTGTTGGTGAAGGATTCACTGGCTTAGTATGGTTTTTCTTCCCATGGGAGCCTCCAATCACCACTGCTTCTAGTTGGTCATCTTGGCCCCATTCCCCCAGACCTTCTTATTAGTTTTTGATAGTGATAGAAGAGAGAAAATGAAGCCAGAGAGAAAAGCCTGAGCTGTGGCCCTGCAATGGAGCAGCCCTTGTCCTGATTTGTATGGTCCAGCAAATCTCTGGTGTTCCTCTCACCCTGTCAGGTCTCCTCTCCTCCTGGAGGTGATGGAGTGCAGACTGTCCAGAGATGCCATTCGTCTTTAGGAATGGAGCCCCAGTCCCCCACTGAAAGGTGATGGGAGAGCTTCAAGGAAGGATGATGGAATAGTAGTGGAATGTCCAGTGCGCTGGTTATGTGTTTAACCCATGACAGACATTAGTGACCTGTGTAAGCAACAGCACCTAGGTCCAAAAATCAGACTGACCAGGGTCATTTCAGAACCCACAGAATGCCCAGATGTGGCTTTCTCTTGCATAAATCCTAGGGTGGTGCTGAAAACCTGCACACAGAATGTCAGACCTCACAGCTGGTGCCCAGGCAATGTTTCAGACTTGGGTGGGTATAGTTGGGCTATTCCATCACGCTGCCTAAGAGCCTATGCAACATTCATTCTCTGTCAAAACGGTTGTTCCTTTCCTTGTAGACAATCCAAGGGTCAGAAGCACAGACCCCTGTGGACTCCTGTGGAATGTGAATCTGACCCTCTTTTACTGCTTCTCATTTCCAAAGACTTTTACTTCCTGTAAAATGCCCTGCAATGCTGACCTGGCATGCAAATAGAGTCTTTTTGTTTTGTTTTGTGTTTTAAAGAAGTGTGATTTTGTGTACTGAGTCATATGTTTGTGAATTGTGCATATTAGTATGATAAGGTAGAAACTCCATCAAAACTAAGTTGTCTCAAATAGAAGACTTGGTTTTTAACTTCCAAAACTCAAAATTAACTTTAAAAATGAATCTTTTAAAATGATTACTCTAAACCATAAACTATATTTTGGGCTAGAATATTGAGACATGAAAATTCCAGATACAGAGCCCTAAAACCTTATTTCCCCTTTTTTGTGGTCTTGATTCTATTGAACCTGAAATGCAAGTGGCCTTACCTCTGTGTTAGCAACCTGTGTGTATGCGTAACAAGTCTGAGATTGGCAGACTATCCAAACAGGTGTGCCAAGTCCACGTTAATCCGCTTGCCAAACATCTCCTAAGTAGCTGTTTACATCACAAATGTGCCATGATACTGAAATGATCAAGAAACATTCTCTGCCTTGAGGGAACTACAGTCACTGAAGGAAAGACAATAAAATTGATGATTACAATGCAGTGGGATGAGTCCCAAACTCTGTGCATAAACAAGGTATTACAGGAATGATAAGTAGAGCTAACATGTGTCAGGCACTGTGCTAAGCACTTCACGTGCATAGTGTTAATAGTTGCAACTGCCCACTGGAGTAATTATTGTTGTATTGCCATTTTGTAGCTGAATAAACTAGGGTTTAGGGAGCATAAATCATTTGTTCAAGGTCACAGGATGAGTAAGTAGCACAGCCAGTGTATGAATCAGAAACTTTCACTGCAGTGCTCAAGTTTATGATCACATTAAGAATACAAAGGAGAGAACAAGAGACTCAAAAAGGCAAGGAGGATGGTGCTGGAGCTGAGACTTGAGGATGCCTGAGAGTTTGGATAAAACAGAAGAGATGAAGCAAGTCCCCTCTGGGTGGTAGATGCTGAGTGAGCAAAGATTTCAAGGAAAGCAAGTACATGGCACCACTAAGGAAGTAGATGAGATTGAAATAGCATTGAGAAAAGGGTGTGGGGGAGAGCCAGTTTATTATTTTAATTCTACAAACCTTTCTTTTGACTTCAAAATTCTCTTTCAAGGGTCATATTTTATTAGCTTCTATTTTAGTAACCGCTTAACACTTTAGAAAGAACGTCTTGTATAATATCCAGCCCTGAGGAAAGGACCAGTTTTACCCAAGTTTGCCTTGTCTCTACAGCAAGAAAATCATCTCTTTCACCACTCTTAGAATTGCTAAAGGTTGATGATTCCTGGTTTAGATTAAATAGGAAATTACACACACATGTCTGTTTCTCTGGCAACATTTCTCTAACCCAGATAATCATGTTGATATTAAAACACAAAATTAAATGACTTATGGTGTCCACATTGGTTTGAGTTGGAGAAGTCCTGATAAAACATATTGAAATAATTTTATAAGAATTCTTAAAGTCTGTCACCTTTGAAAAATAAAGGAGTAGATTTTCTTTTTTACTTCTCTAGTCTGGAGTAATTTTTCCACGTAGCCAGGTGAATGGATTTCGGGTAGAAAACTGCAAACCGTCTGAAAAGGTCAAATGTAAATTAGTCACTTGGAGCAATAACCACACGAGCTGGATGCCTGTCATTAATTATTTACTTTTATCATTTACATACAGGTAAGCTTTTGAGTACTTGAGGGCTGTCACTTTGTGAGGGACATGCTTGATGGTCTAAATGACAAAAAATTAAAAACTTGACAATAGTAAGTGTTGGTGAAGGTTGTGCGTGAAACAGGTACTATCAGGGCTGGTAAGGAAGTTAACTGGTAACAGCACTTTGAAGGGCAATGTCTGGTGCCTAGAAAAATGAAATACGTATTTCCCTTTCTCAGAGTCTACCCTGTTGGGAAAAGAATGTAAACAATCTCTCATGTCCTTCAACATGGGAATATCTAGATAACTTGTGATACCGCCATACTCTAGATTACAATGCAGCATTTAAAATCAACAAATGAGTCTTCTTATGTACACTAACATATTTAAAGCTGAAATTATTGAGTTAAAAAAAAGATAAATTCTACCATACAGACACATTTAATATAATGTTGTATAAATAAACACAACACAAAATGAAACAAAAGATACTCATATAAAATGAGTTTTCTATGAGGAAATATATATATGTATATGAATGTATAATTAAAAAATCTAGTAAGCTAGGGAACATTGATAAAAAGATGACCTAGGAAGTGGTGAAGGCACTGAGATTGGTGGGTATAGGGTGGTCAGGGAAGCTACACTTACTGGTAACTGTTTTACTTAGCCCTACCTGTTTAAACAAATAAACTTTCATATTCCAATGTCTGAACACCATAGAAAGATATTTTTTGCTCCAAAGTCCAAATGGGTTCTTCCCAATAATGGCAGCTCCCCTTCTGGTGGTAATTTAGGAAACCAGAGGCTCCTCCATTTCCTGACTCCTCCATCCTTGGGGCAGTGATGGGGGCAGGGAAGTCTCTGGAATTTGCCCACTGGGTCTTCAGCATCTGCATGTCAGGGAGACAGTGCACCAGTTACACACAGAATGATTTTACTGGCCTGTCTGGAGGTGAAATTTCCCTTCTTGATATCTATTCTGTTGAACAAAATGAAAACAATGGAAGTATTGGTTAGTCACTGGCCACAATTCTGTCACAAGACAGCAATGAGCTGAAAGGGAGTTTGAGGATTCTGTAAGGTCTGGTTCGACACCAGAGAAAGGAATCAAATTTAGTGACTAGCTAATGAGTACCTGTGACAGAATTCTTTTTTTTTTTTTTGCACATGTATTACTAATTGACTTAAAAACTAATAAAAATTAAATCAAGACATAGAAATTAACCAACATTGATTGATTAAAAACAACAAGTATTCTATTTCATACTGACTCCAAGTAAGCTATGTAGTTTTACTTCTCTGATCATGGAATTTCTCTCCTGTTAAAAGGAAGGTGTGGAATATAATCATGGATAACCTCATTACTTTTATTAAATAATTGTCAGCATTTTATATTTTATTTTTCCACATCTGTTAAGTGCCATTTATGATCACTAATCAAGAGCTAATCAGTATTACCATAGTTGAGATCATACTACTCAAATCAGAGAAACATGTTAAGTATGTTATTTTTTAATGATTTTTTTTTTAAATGGAACTAGCTTAAGGTGCATTTTATCTTCAGGAATCCATTGGGATTAGGAAATGCTGCTGGGAATTACTGGACTAAACCTTTTGCTGGCCCTATCATTCTAACTTGGCATCCAGCAAGTGGCTCAAATAGACCACTGCTTTCACTGACATTTGTGAAAGGAATGAATTAATTCATAAGTTTAATTTGTCCAAAAATGTGGTATATGTGTGTGTAAGAGAAAGTAAGGTTTATACTGAGTACAAAAGTGTTCAATAATTGAAAATATGTTAATGGATAGTTTTCTAAAGGAAAATTACTTTAATATTACTGAAAAGGCATGTGGTCAAATTAATCATCTATCAGGATTAAAAAGAAAAAAGTCATAAAACCAAGGAATTGAATAATAGTTTGTTTTTCTTTCCATAGTAAGTAACAAGATCTCAAATCAACATAGTACTTCCCTTAATCATAGAGACATTCTTTAAAAATCTCAAGGGGAAAAAATAATGCCCACTACTTCCCTTATTATTTAATATTTTTTTCTGAACATTCTGATATATACACATTATGAAAGAAGAATATGTATATTATGTTATTGCAATGGTTAGAACAGAAATATATATAGGAAAAGAGAATCTATATATAGGCAAGGAGAAAGGGAACAAAAATATCAATATTTGATAGTAGTGCACCTTTTTGCCTAGAAAATTTTAAAACCTTCCCAGAACTTGCCTGCAATTCCAGACCCTTGGGAAGCCAAGGCAGGAGGGTCTGCTGAGGCCAGGAGTTCAAGACCAGCTGGACCTCGTCTCTATAAAGAAGTAAAAAATTTAGCCTGTCATGGCAGCACCTGTGGTCTCAGCCTTCTTG
>CAUYQU010012968.1:0-30195 GCA_963574635.1 Cheracebus regulus | reverse complement strand
AGTATGGCTGTTTTCACGATATTGATTCTTCCTATCCACGTGCATGGAATGTTTTTCCATTTGTTTGTGTTGTCTCTTATTTCCTTGAGCAGTGTTGTCTCTGTTTACAGATGACATAATTGTATATTTAGAAGACCCCATCATCTCAGCCCCAAATCTCCTTAAGCTGATAAGCAACTTCAGCAAAGTCTCAGGATACAAAATCAATGTGGAAAAATCACAAGTATTCCCATAATCCAATAGTAGACAGCCAAATTATCAGTGAACTCCCATTCACAATTGCTACAAAGCAAATAAAATACCTAGGAAAACAAGTTACAAGGGATGTGAAAGACCTCCTTAAAAGAGAATCTTTTTTTTCAGTGTACCTATGACAGACATCAAAACAAGTAAGGAAATCTAATCTTCATGCATCACGCATTCATAAGACCATAAGTCCCCTCAATTCCTAATATTCTACCCACATATCTTTAGAATAAAGTATTAAAATCGCCTTATGAGTTCCACAGAGGCCATCAGTTAAGTGATTAATTATACTGCTTCTTTAGTTTTATTTCTTTAAAAAGCTCAGTAATCGTAATTTACCAATTAGAAATAAATTAATTCAACAAAGGATTTATAATTATTTATAAATAAATCTAAGCTAATACACTGCCTATTAAAAATGACAATAAATTTTAATAACCCACCCATAAGTATTTTAATGTAATTCAAACAGCACATATTTGAAGGGTAGCAACCCATATGCAAGAGTAGTAAAGGAGAATAACATCGCTGCTACTTTGATGTATAAGTGGAACACCCATTTGAGGTTTAAAAGGCAGTATGTTGTAAATGGAATGCATTAGTGTTTAAGCACTAATATTCTGAATAAATCAAAGTTTACAACAGTAGTACAAACCGGAGGAACTCTTTTTGCATATATATAATCCATGTGATTCTGTGTAGACAAGGTGACATTGTATACATTTCCTGCTTGAAACATGCTGCTGCCTAAATGAAACAAAATGTATGCTAGCATTTCCCACCTAAGCTAAAAGGAAGCGCATCCAACAGCTGTGTAGCTTCTAATAAAGAAATAAAAGCATCAAGGGAAGTTTTAGTTTAGTACTTTAAAATTTTGCTTCAATGAATCAGAGTTGTAGTAAATTTTTCCCTTTTTTCCTTAATCTGCTTATATTGGAATTAGGGATATTTAGTGTTCTCTTGTCAATAGACATGTATTTAAAATATGTTACATCCAAAGACACTGCTTTCACATTACCAAATAATCAGTGCCCTTGTTCATAAATTGCTTAAACATTCTTAACTTTTACTTTCAACCAACAGAACAGTTAATACTGAATGTTCTTTACCATGAGAAGCAAAAAGTTATAATAACAGAAAAATGTATGAAGGCAAGTACTGTTGTTTCAAACAACAAGCAGCATAGTATTATTTTACTTGAAAGAAGAAAAACTCAACAGCCATCACTTGATTGTTCCTTGATCACCCTGACCTTCTGCCTGGGTGTACTTTACTGCTAAGAAGCAGGCAAGGGAAGCCTGAGCGGCGCATAGGTATATCGAGAAGATGAGGTGTCCACAAAAGGAGTTCCAGTTTTGCTTAAGTGAATGGAATTGTCAGATAAGTCTATTTAAGAAGACAGGAGTGCATGTCCCAGAACACTTCATGGAATAATCACTATGGTGCTTTTCTGAGAGAAGGGTACATATAAACAAATAAAACTGGAGATACCAGAGGTCAACCAGTTCTGGAAGGTATCAGCGTTCCAGTCTGCCTTTAGTTGAGAGACTTCACTGAGCATATCAGGCATGCAGTCGCAGCCAAATGCCAACCTTTAGGAAAGAATTATGTCCTAGAGTAAGGATCTCCACTAGGACTAAATTCAAAACAGTGATAAATCCATCCTATCAAAGAATAAGAACAAGATATACAAGCCAGAAAAAAATAAGCTGCTAATTGTTTCACTGCCTACAAGAACAAATTTTAAAGAGATAGCATAGTTCATATTCTCTGCAATCTTTCATCAACAATGTCCAACAAACCCTTAAAAATTACAAAACATATGAAGAAACAAAAAAATATGACTCACATTAAAGAGAAAAATAAGGAAATTTAAAATAATCATGAGATGAGTCAGATATTGTAGTTAGCAGACACATGCTTTAATATAGCGATTTAAATATGTTTAAGAATGTTAAGAAAAAAATATAATAATGAATGAACAGATGGGACATTTGAACAAGAACATAAAACTGTGTAATAAATTAGAAATTCTAGAATTTTTCCAGAACAACCTCTCAAATGAAAAATTTACTATATAAGCCTAACAGCAGAGGGAAAGTGACAAAAATTAAAAAAAAAAATAACTTAAAAAGATGGCTTAATAAAAACTACCCAATTTGAAAAACAATGAGAAAATGATTGAAAATAAATGAGAGTTTTAGTCACTGAGGGCACAATATAAAGGAGTCTACTTTAAGAAAAATTGGGGTTTACAAGAGAGGGAAAAGAGTATAAAAGGCAGAAATATTTGGAAGAAAAAATGACTGAAATATTCTCAAACGCAGTGAAAACAAACTTGTGACTCAAGTAGCTCAGCAAGCCTCAAGCAGGGTAATCAAAGAACACTGTACTTAAATGCAACAGAATTAAACTATTAAGGCTAAATAGAAACAAAAAACTTTAAAGCAAATATACTGAAAAAATACACATTACACATAGATAAACATAAGTGTTGGCTGACTAAATATTAAAATATAATCCAGGCTACAATAAAACATGTATTAATTGTGTTGGGAAAAAAATGTGGCCAACCTAGAATTTTACAGGCAGCAAAAAACGTCTTTAAAAAAGGAGCTCAAGTAAGGACATTTTCAAATGAATAAATAAAAACATCTTAGATAAAACGAAGGTAATTTTTTGCTAGCTGACCTGCACTGAGAGAAATTTTTTTTTATGGTAGTTCTAGTTTTAATTCTTGGGGGAAGGCCCATACAATTTTCCATAAGGGCTCTACTAATTTACATTTCCACCAACAGTGTACAAAGTCTCCCTCTCTCCACAGCTTCATCAATACTTCTTATCTTTTTGATAATAGCCATTCTACAGGTGGGAGGTAATATCTCATTGTGGTTTTATTTTGAATTTTAGAGAAATTTTAAAGTTTGTTCTGGCTGAATGAAAATGACGCTAGATAGCAACTTGAATTTATAGGAAAAAGAAAATCAGAAATAATACATTAGTAAAAATAAAAGCATGTGTTTAAAATTTCTTTAACAAGACATAACAAGTGGACACACACACATATACCACTATATTGTAAAGTTGATATTTTATGTAGATAGATGTGATAAAAATAGCACAGAGTTTAGATTATATATGAAACTATACTGTTGTGAGAGTCTTATATTTTACCTGAAGTAATACAATATTAACTTTCTATTAGACTATGACAAACTGAGAATATTATAATCCATAGGGGGAACACTAAATATATATTTATAATATAAATAAATATGTATATTATTTATATAAAATATATATTTTTAGCTATGCCTCTTTATAGTATATATATTTAGTTATATTTATAATATAAATATATATTTAGTTATATTTATATTATATATATTTTGTTATTTCATAAATATATGTAATATAAAGAGGCATAGCTAAAGTAAATGGAGGAATAAAATTGGAATACTCAAGAAAAAGTATGTAACTCAACAGAATACACAGTAGGAGGAACAGAGGAAAAATTAGTGAATGAGAGAAGCAAAGAAAGAAATAAAAAGAGAGAACAAATGTAAACCCAATGAAGTCAATAAATGTTTTACATGTAAGTGGCTTAAACACCTCAATTAAAAGACAGATTTCTACACTGGATCAAACAAAACCTAACTATATGCTGTATGATATAGATGTGTTTTAAATATAATGCTCGGTATAGACTGAAAGTAAAAGTGTAGAAAGTTATATACCACGGGAACAGCAAGCTTAAGCAAGCTGGAGTTACCATATTGATATATAATAAATGAGGCTTTGCTACAAGGAATGACAGCAAAGATAAAAAGAGACGTAAGAATAATGAGGTAAATTCCTAAGATGTAGCAGTCATGAATGTATACATGAATGCAGTTTCAAAATACATATGACAAACACACTAAAAGAACATAAAAGACCAATAAATTTACAAATATGGACATTTTAATGCCCTTTCACTGAGTTATTCATCAAATAAAACTTTAGTAATGATATAGAATCTCTGAACATTACCTTGCTATAAATGACATTTATAGCACATTAAATATAGCTGTAAAATACGTAATTTTTCATGTGTACATGCAACATTCACCAAGATAAACTATATGTTGTAACACAAGACATTTCTAATAAATTTTAAAGAGTGAAATTTTACTTGATTTGTTCTCTGACAACCAAGTTAAAATAGGACTCAAAAATACAATAGACAGAAGAGCTCAAAATCTTTGGATATTAAACAAAGCTTTTCCAAATAATACATGTACTATAGTTTGAATGTTTGTGTTCTCTCTAAAACGTTAAAACAACTTCCAATGCAACAGTATTAAGAGGTGGTGCCCTTAGGAAGTGATTGAATCATGAGGGCTTCACCCTCATGAATGGGATTATGACCTTTTTAAAGAAGCTGGAGAGAACTAGCTAGGCCCCATTTACCCTTCCATCCCTTTGGCCATTTGAAGACAGAGTTTGTCACTTCCAGGTGACATAGCAACAAGGTGTCATTTGGGAGGCAGAGACTGAATCCTCACTAGACACTGAACAAACCAGCATCCTGATCTAAGATTTTCCAGGCTTCAGTATTATGAGACATACATTTTTGTTGCTTATAAATTACCCAGTTTTTGCTATTTTAATAGTAGAAACAGACTAAGAAACATGGATCAAAGATTATTTCTAACTTAATGATAATGAAAATACACATATCGAGGTTTGAGTGATGCCGCTAAATTAGTGCTTAGAGGAAGTGTATACCTTTAAATACTTATATTAGAAAAGAGGAAAGGTCTGAAGAAGCAAAAAAAATTTTTTTACAAAGTCCAAATTAAGTGCAAGATGAAATAATAATGATAAGAGCAGAAATCAATGTAAGAGAAATCTGAAAAAATAGAGAAAACAATCAAGGCTAGAAGATGATTCTTTTAATACAAAAATAAAATTGATACTGTACTAGAAATAGACTATATACTATTTCCTACATGTCCATCACATACATACCCTGCAACCTAGCAATTCCACATATGTTTTTATTTTTCTTGGGTAAATACTTATAAGTAAACATAACTAAAATAGGTGTATAGTTTTAAACATAACTAAAATAGGTGTACAGACTTATAGGAGAATGTACTTGTGCTCAGAATATACCCAAATTTCAGAAACAAGCCAAATCTACAAAAAAAAAAAAAAGATAAATTTTGTTATATTCATAGAACAATACAATAGAATTCTATGAGAGAGAAAGAGAAACTGATATTTGAACACACAGTACATGCATAAATCTACAAGATTTAGTCCGAGTGAAAGAAACCAGATGCAAAAGAGGAGATACTATGAGGTTCATAAAGTTAAAAAACAGCAAGACTGATAAATTATTTAAAAAATCAGACAAGTGTTTCTCAGTGGGGAATACTGAGAAACTGTCTTGGGGGGAACAAAAGATGTTTTCCAGTGACGGAAATACACTGTTTATCTATCTATATCTATCATCTAATATGTCTATAATACAATATCTATCTATCTATCTATCTATCTATCTATCTATCTATCTATCTATCTATCTATCTATCTATCTATTGATCTATAAACCATTTTGGGACAGAGTACTGCTCTGCTGCCCAGACTGGAGTGCAGTGGTGCAATCTCAGCTCTCTGCAACCTCTGCCTTCTGAGTTCCAGCGATTCTCATGCTTCAGCCTCCTAAGTAGCTAGGACTACAGGCAGGCACCACCATGCCCAGCTAATTTTTGTATTTTTAATCGAGATGAGGTTTTTGCCATGTTGGCCAGGTTTCTCTCGAACTCCTGGGCTTAAGCAATCCACCCACCTCAGCCTCCCAAAATGCTGGGATCACAGGCATGAGCCACCACACCCGGCCAGGATATGTACTATATTTTGATATTAAATGGTTTACACAGATATATGCATTTGCCAGGCAATTAATTACATAAAAATTTATAATTTCCATGTACTTAAAAATATGTAAATATAGTAAAACTTTCTACTGTAGGTAGAAAGTTTACTTTTTGCAGTTTTGTGTGTTAGCAATTCTGTAAAATATTTTTTTTTATGTATCCTAGGCTTGAATAAGTGAAAACATTGATGATGATGTGGGCCAAGTGTCTCACTGCTTGAGAAAGGAGTTAGATATGAAAACCTGGCAGACTAGAATTTACTCTGTGTTGTTGAAATGAAGTGGGAAATGTCAGTATCAATCCATATATTTATGTATTTTATATGTGTGTATATAGGAATGTATGTATCTACTCATGGAGAGAAAAAAATCAGATATGTGCATGCACACACTCATATCCACAGAGACTTATAGTTAGGTCCACTGAATAGTTCTAAAAGCAGAGACACAGCGGTTAAAATAAACATGCATAGCTCTTAGGTCTTGGTTTATTTCACTAATAGGGCCTAAAAGCAATGACACACCAGTATCAATTAGCACACATCAACTTTGGTTTCAAAGCACCATTATCTCAAAAAAAAAAAAAAAAAAAAAAAAGCAGTTCTCCTTTGGCAAAATAACTGATTTCAAGGCTAGCATTGGAAAAGCAAAAAATGAGCCTGCAACGTATCTTAAGTCTAATAGTGATGGAACCCTATCAAAAGGACACAGAGAAGCAGCTTGAATGTACTCCCATTTGCCAAAAATGGAATAATTTGAGTATGAAAATAATTATAGCAAAGGACTGTGTTATCCATCAAATAAAATAGGAGTTCATGATACTATGAAGTTATATAAATAAATAACTAGAGGAAGGAGAAGGAAAATTTATTTCATAGAGTAGAATGGCAACTAGTAAATATAGAAGGAATTATGGCATTAGAAGAAGGATTAATAGATACTATAAATAGCATATAAAAGTTTGATGAGTAATACAATATTTATAGTCTCAAAATTGCTACTTACATATTAAATTTAAAAGACCTTAACCAAATTACCAAAGTTAACATTACTAATATTGAAATAAGCTGACATCATGTGTTTTCAGATGGAGTACACAGAAGCAGGCAAAATATCACATCTGTGGGATTCTTGTCAAAAATTCATAATCTGAATCTAATCATACAGAAATTCAGATAAACCCAAACTGAGGGAAATTCTTGCCTGTACTTTACAAAATGTCAGTCAAGAAAGACAAAGAAAGCCTCCAATAACAGTGTTTAAGAGGCATAACAACTAAATACAATGCCTGATCTGGGACTGGATCCTGGACCAGGGCATTAAGTAAACTGACATGACAAAATTTGGATATGGAATGTGGATTAGATAATACTATGATACCAATCCAAAATTTATTATTTAAAATGTATATTGTGACTATGTAAGAATATTCTTCTTAGGAAATTATGCTTATGTATTCAATGGTAGAATGGCACTATGTCTTCAATTTACTTGTAAGTATTTCAGGAAAAGATTTAATAATAAGGAATGTCTTTGTGTGTAGTGGGGGTGGGGGTGCATGTGGAGAGAGACAGAATTTAAAAAACAATGCAAGTTGACCAAAATATAATTGAATATTGAGTTTGATAAGATTGTTTATAATTGTATTATTTTTTACAATTTCAAACTGGCTTGAAATCGTGTAAAAAAAAAAGTATTACAGACCAGGCACAGGTCTGTAAAATTACAGACCTGTAATTTTTTTTTTTACATAATTTCAAACCAGTGTGTAATACAGACCTAGATTCAAGTCTCTAATCCCAACACTTTGGGAGGCTCATGACGGAGGATCAGTTGAGTGCAGGAGCTCAAGACGAACCTGGGCAATATAGAGAGACCTCATCTCTATAAAAAATTCAAAAATTAGCCAGGTGTGGTGGCACATGCCTGTACTCCCAGCTACTTGGGACACTGATGTAGGTGGCTAACTTCAGTCTAGGAGTTCAAGGTCATGGTGTGCTGTGATCATGCCACTCTACTACAGTTTGGGTGACAGAGTGAGAACCTGTCTCAATAAATTAATTAGAAAGCAAAATTCTTATTTTACGCAAGAACTGTGCCTAAGAAAAATTTTGTGTGTGACAAACAACAATAGTTAGTAAACAAGGCATTTGAATTAATAACTGAAGGAATTTCTGAAGAGAGAGACAGTATAGTAGCACATTAATTGATAAAAAATGTCAAGGAAAATAAATTTATAAAATACAATTCTAGGTTAACAGGAATGAATTTAGGATTCAAATTAGGCCGGGCGCGGTGGCTCACGCCTATAATCCCAGCACTTTGGGAGGCCGAGGCGGGCAGATCACGAGGGGTCAAGAGATCGAGACCATCCTGGCCAACATAGTGAAACCCCATCTCTACTAAAAGTACAAAAAATTAGCCGGGCGTGGTGGTGCGTGCCTGTAGTCCCAGCTACTTGGGAGGCTGAGGCAGGAGAATTGCTTGAAACCGGAAAATGGAAGTTGCAGCGAGCCGGGGGCCACTGCTCTCCAGCCTGGCGATAGAGCGACACTCTGTCTCAAAAAAAAAAAAAAGATTCAAATTATAGCTAGTGAAATAAAAATTTAAATAAATATACAAGTAACAATTTTTATAATTTCATCTTTGATAAATTTTTATTTTAGAAATGAAATTTTGGAGAAACGTCAATTATTTTCTTCAAGCAAATTGTACTAGCACCAGTTAAGATTTAACATCTTAATTTTATTCACAACCCTTTTAAAGATAGACACTGATCAACAAAACAATGACTAATCCCAGACAGGGATTAAGCTTTATCTAAATGGGCAGTGCATGGGCCCAATGTAGAGTGAACAATAAACTTATATTTGCCTCCATTACACACAGAAGCCCAATGTTTTCAGATTTTCAATTGCCTTTTACACATCATTACCCTGCTGGCTAGGCAATTAGCATGTGAATTTTGAAGCAAAGCAATACATGGGATTTCACCATACCACTCCTACAGAAAGAAAATTCTTGCCTTGTGCAATGAAACTACAGGGTTCACAGACTTTGGAAATGGAAATGTCTCATTTTCATTATTTTTAAAGGTTTTTACTCAATATATGATCTCTATTCCCAAATGGCTTACCCAGACACTTTCAGCAACTCTACCATTACTACTTTCTCTGCTGACTTCTGAAGACCATTTTATAATGCTCTAAGGATTCTTTTATAGCCTAAATGTATGATTTCTATAAAGAACTTAAAAAAAGGTAAAGTACCAAGTTTTCTTGTATTTGCAACTAAACTGAATCTTTCTATTCATTTTCTTTTTTGTTCTGTAGAATGTCACACAATTTTGTTTCAAATTTACATCAAAAGCAAAATATATGTTACACTACTAGTGAGATACTCTTTTAATGCTTACTGTTTGACCAATGAAGGAATAGACACAATATAGAAAATATGATTGAAAAAGGTTGTAAAAACTTTAGCCACTGAGTCCCATTAATTTCTATTCAAAAATTAACATAACAATATTGCTTCTGATGGTAAAACTTTACAGTAAAATCTATTTTAATATGTAATATCCTGAAGCAAGCCATAAAATATTTTTAATAAAGATGGGTGTGTTTCAAGAAATCTAATAGTTTTAGTCAACTTAAAACCAATATAAACATTTATGTAGCATAAAAATGTTTACCAGTAGAGGGATTTTTGTTTTGCTTTTATTTTCTCTCAAAGGCATTATTTATATCACAATTAATAGGACCAAATTTCATTTATTCCAGTAATATTTTAACATTATTTATCAACCAGCACTCTATAAACACTTTCACCTTATTGTTTAGGTCTTGCCTCTAGAGATAGTTTCACAAATATTTTTTAAGAACAATGGTTATGGTAGCCACCAAAACTTTATGAGACAGCAATGAAGGACAAAATGTTGAATTTCTAAAACACATGTTTGTATTTTTATATAATTGCCAAATTAATGTAATATGAATATGACATTGGGTCATTGGGATTATTACTAAAAAATATTGTTTATTGTGAGAACTTAAAATTAATCTAATTATTTGGCTATCATTTAAATTGCTATAAAATAGTACCTTTGGAATTTTAAAATTATGGTTTAATAAAATATTACTTTTCATTTATTAAAAAATTATTTCATCTGCAAAGCATATCTCAATAAATTTCAAAAATCAAAAATAGTACAGAACATATAGTATAAATGTAATGCAAATCGGATAAAACTTTATTAACAAGTCAAAACCCAATCATGTGTAAAATAACAAAATAAGAACAAAAACTCCTTACCTGACATTTAGATATAAAAACAAAAATAGAGTTTAAAAACTTCCAATGAATGTTTAGAGAAATTTTGTCTTTTTAATTGTTAAATTTTTAACATGCTTATAAACCAGGAGGAGACCCTGATCCAGCAATCCCCTTACTAGATATATATCCAAAGAAAAGTTGTTCTACCAAAAAGACACATGCAATCATATGTTCATCATTGCACTATTCACAATAGCAAAAACATAGAATCAATCTAGGTGTTCACTGATGATAGACTGGATAAAGAAAATGTGGCACATATACCCAACAGAATACTGAACAGTCAGAAAAAATGAATCATGTCTTTTGCAGCAAGATGAATGCAGCTGGAAGTCATTATCCTAAGCAAATTAACATAGTTACAGAAAACCAAATACCACATGTTCTCACTTATAAGTGGGAGCTAAGCATTGGATATACCTGTACATAAAGATGAGAAAAACAGAACCTGGGGACTACTAGAAGGGCAGTAGTAGTAGGGTGGAGTGGCCAAGGGCTGAAAAACTACATATTGAGTACTATGCTCATTACCTGGGTGAAAGGATCATTCATGCCCCAAACGTCAGCTTCATGCAATATACCCATGTAACAAACCTGCACCTGTACCCCCTGAATCTAAAAGTTGAATCATAAAATACAAAAAAGATAGCTGAACAAAAAAAGAAGCTGTAAGAAGTATCTCAAATTAGAAAGATTACAGAAGGCACCACAGTGATCTTTAGATGCTTCCTCAAGAATCTTGCCACAAAATATTAAGTCATAACCAAGAATCATCCATCATTTTTAGGAAACTTAAGACACTGACAGACACTCAACGAATACAACATGCAGAGCCTACACCTAAAGACTTGGTAGACTAAACATAACAGTAATGTAAAATAAGTATGTTTAGTACATTTACAGAGACAAAGAAGGGAGTATATTCAAGATAAAGTTTAGTGTTACAAAGTAGGAAAAATGTACATAAAGAATCAGCCACAAAGTTATAAACATTTTAAAAAATATTTAATTATTGAACTAAAAATCTCCTTAGAATTTTGAAAGCAGAATGGGCACAGTTAAAGTGTCTTTGAAGTTCAACTTGAAAATATCATGAATATTATATTAATGCCACATGATAAAGTTAAGAAATGAGAAAAATATCAAAGAGTTTCAATTCTATCTAATAGGGGTTTCAGAAAAGGAGCCTTGTCATTTTGGCAACCTTGAGAAATGCAGTGACCTTCCAAATGCAACCTGAAGTAATCTTTCCAGATAAGAAACTAAAGGAAAACTTTTTTCCCTCCCTACTACCTTCAGTTTTTCGTTAGCCTAAATCCTTATGAATATGGAGACCATGGAAGGCCTACCGATATAATCACACAAGTCGGCTCCCCGGGTCAGACAGCAGCAGTACTGAAAATGAAGGGAGGTATCCAGGAGGTATAGGAGGAAGAAGCAGAAGATAATTACACAGTGATTTTGACCCAATTCTATTCAAATTGTCTTTTTTGTTAATTTGCACAATACACATTTTTTGTCTTCTCAACATTCATGACTTTCCTTTCTACTCTCTTCACGGTTTCTTTTGATCCACAGAAAAACTTAATTTTATTTATCAAATTTATAATCTTTCTCTTTAGATTGTTTTTCTAAGTCATTTTTTATTCAGTATCCCAATATCCTTTTTAATCCTCACAGTAAACATATGTTGTACATATGACTGTTGTTCTTATTTTATGAATAAAGAAACTACCTCAGAGAGGTCAAATAACTTGACTGAGGTTACACAGCTAAAACTCTAGATCCAATCTGGATCTAGAGACAGCAGTCTTATCCACAGTCTATGTGGCTCCTGATGAATATTTTTTATGTACATAGTTTTACTCATATCTATCTCTAAGCTAAATTGCTAGATTCAAACTTATAAGATCAGACTGTGTAAATATTAAATTTAGATAAATACTGTCAAATTTCCTTGCACATTTTTTATATTCCATTGCCCTTCTTGAATACTATCACTTAAAAAAATATGCTAATCTTAAAAGTCTAAATAGTATGATATTGTCTTACTATATATGTATTTATTTATCAGTTAGGTTTAGCATATTAAGATTTTTGGTCATTGATGATTTTTCCCGTGAGGATCTCTCTTTTTTTTCTGAGACAGGCTCTTGCTCTGTTGCACAAGCTGGATACATGCCATGATGTTGGCTCACTGCATTCTTGATCTCCAGGGCTCAAGCGATTCTCCTGCCTCAGGCTCCCACATAGCTGAGACTACAGGCATGCACCACTATACCTGGGTAATTTTTTATTTCTTTAGAGATGGGTCTCAGTTTCTTGTCCTGTCTGGTCTCAAACTCCTGGGCGAAGTAATCCTCCAGCTTTTGTCTCTGAAAGTGTTGAGTTTACAGGCGTGAGCCACTGCATTTGGCCAAGACTACTATTGTAATATACGTTTCTCCTTTTTCTATTAGACTACTTGTCTTTTCATGGTGATTTAAACATTAAGAACATCTATCCCTTCCTATTACCCTTGGTGTCCCAGTCCTACCATTGATATTTTGCTTTTATCTTCATTTTGTTGTTGGTGTTTTTGACAAATGAATTAGAACTTTTAGGTAATGAAATGAATTATTATTTTTCTTTCTAGTTTTCCTTTGTGGCTTTTGAACCGTGTATGTTATTGCTATTACAAATGATGCCTTTTATTATATTTTAATTGATTACTGTTTGTTATTGATTATGGTTTTTAATAGAAATCACGTGCCCATTCCCTTGATTGAATTTTATGTTTCTCATATTTTTCAATTTACTCTTTGGGTCACAAGTATAAATCAAAGCTCCAGAAATAATTAATTTTTTCTTCTCCTTCCCAGTGATTATAATTCTCATTTTGTTGTATGAACTAATTGCATGGCACGGTAATTTTGAAATAATGTCAAATGACAGTAGAAATAAAAGTCATCTATTTTTAAGTCCTTATTTTAAAAGCAAGTCTAATGTTTCACTACAGTGAATGATGCTGGCTTTTTGAGACACATTTCCATATTGCCTGAATCTATCAGTTCCTCTTTACAAAGAATTTTTAAAATGTCCATTGTTTCTCAAGTGCAATATTAATGTTTGCAAATTTTCTTTCATCTATTTGTTATAAAGTATCCAGCTACTGGACATCTGTGTAGTCTCCAATTTTTTCCCACCATAAATCAATATAACAGAACCATTTTATCTTTCCAGCCTCTACTATTGCATACTCCCTCATTTTCCTGCCTAAAAGTCTTGAATTACCACTCAACATCAAACTGAAATGTCAGTCTTAACTGTATATACACTATATTTGTAAATGTAATTATTAATTTAATATTTTAAGTTTGTTTATGACTCTAACATTTATCATTTCGTGTCATCATTTATCTGTCTGCAGGTCAACTTCTATGAGACCACAGAGGAAGTCATAAATGTAATTCTGTGTTACTCATCTTTTCCCAGTACTTAGTTTTTGACACATAGTAGACCATCAGAAAACATTTGCACAGTTATTAAATAAGCATCTGAATAATTAAGGGTTGAGTACAGAAATATATGAAGAGACAGATAGTGTAGGACTAGGTGGAAAGGATATCCAGGCCCTGTAATGATATTGAGATTTGTTTGTAGATAATTGGGAGCCAGGCAAATGTTAGGTAGGCTAATGTCATGATTATCATTGAGTTTATCTTTACTATCCCTTTTTTTATTTACTAACTATCCACTTCTCATAAAGATCTTTGTTTATACATTCATAGGACATGCACTACTATATATATGATACTACACATATAATACATATTGTATATGGTACATGTAGATAGTAATATAAAATTAAGGAAGTCCAAATTTCATGATGGTGGTAGTAAGTGACAATGAAAATTTAGTAATTCAACATGATTGTATGATAATAATAGCAGCAAGGGCAACGAGAATTGCCATTTACTGAATACCATCTCCAAATAAACAATAAAATAACACTTATATAAATAACCTATTAAAGTATTAATCTCAATTACAGATATTGCAACACAGATTTATAAAGGAAAATTAGGTAATGCAGAATTTTGCAATTATTAAATGGTGGAACTAGAATTAAACCCACATATATTTCATTCTCAAGTTAATTTTTCATTTCTTATAGCACAAGCAGTGCTAATCTGTTTTAAACTCTTACTACAATAGCATGTTTTCTAGTAGAAGTAAACTATATTCCATTCAACAAATAATTTCTAGATTCTTCATAAAAATATTTTTGAGAATACAATGTAACTTCACTGAGGTTACAAATGAAATGCATTTATTAAAAGTTAAAGTAGTTATCTTGTTTAAATGTCAAATTATATCCTAATTACTATTAGTCTATTAATCTTTTTCTTTTGGAGAAAAAAAAGGCAGCTCATTCAACTTAATAAACTAGTTTGAGACGTTTAAGCAAGTAAGAGCAGGTCCTAGAAAAAGTTCTTTTTTTCTGACTCCATAACGCCTTCAAGGCAAACACTGTTTTGGTCCCATGAGATAGAGACGGGAATTATTTCACATTGCCCAAGTCATGAATCCAAAAAACAAAGACTTTAAGTACACCGAACACTTTCACTTAAGTAATTTTTCTAAAAATTTTCGAAAATAGTCTACAGTACACTACTATCTTAAGATAATTTGATTACATAGCTATAATAAGGGTTATCTTATGAAACTGCTTTAGGAGATTACTGAAACTGGGAATTCATAAATATCTTACAATATTTATCTGAGTAAAAATAAAACCAAAGAACTAAAGATATAACATGCATTGCTGTGAAAAAAATCTTTAAAAAGAGGGTGTACTGCTTTTGTAAAATATTATAATTTTTCAAATAGCATAGTGTTTCTGAATGACACCACAGAAAATAAGTTTATACGCCAATGCTCACTGTATTAGTATTTCAGTATGCATTACTACATCACAGAATTACTGATGAGTTCTTTATGAATTCCATTTACAAAACATAGTTATTTTAAGAGCTCATAGTCAAGCTATCCATCAAATCATTAATGTTGTACCGTTCCCTTGTGAGTGCTCCAAATCTACATCTTTCATTACTTGTATAAGTTTAAATAAAGTCTATACTAAACTATTCTATTACTGAATGCATTAGCAAATAGCTGTAGCCTGGTGATTCTGTAGCTATTTTATGTGAGGATTTGCCAAACATGCCCTGTAGAAATCTTTCTCTTAAATGTGATGATAGCTTTGGGAAAATTATTTTAAAATCAAAGTCAGTTTCCTATTTTCCAAAGTGAATGGATTTTTAATTCCCTAATGCAAAATAGCCTTTTGTGCATTTTGAATAATGCCTTTCTAAGGCAGTACTTGTAATTATGCTCAAGCATCAGTGGAAAAGAAGAAAATAAAATCAGACAATGAGAATAGAATGTCAGAGCATTAAGATGTCAAGATATTTATGTTCCCAAGGTTATTTACATTAGGACATTACATTTAAAGGTCATGGTAAAGTTCAGTGAGAACTGTAAGTCTTTAAATTTCTGCCAAAGCCTTTAAGAAATGAAATAGAAAATGTATTGCTTAGGCTTAGAATCACTTTGTAAAATGAAAAGCTTTCAATGCTTTAAAGTGCAGATCTTTACAAGAACGAACCATTTCCTCGAAATTCCATCCATTTTCCTATGTCTGCCCCTACTATTATAAGTCTAATCAAATTCAGCAAATTAATCCTGGAACAACACATTTATAGAGCAAGTTTTCTTAGGAAAAGTAAACAGATGAAGACAAAAGGGATTATGTTGTCATTTGTTAATGTATTTTCTTGATCATCATTTGGCAAGGACTCTTAGCTAGAGAAGTCCTGCTACCCCTTAAAAAAGTATACCCAGAATGTACTAAAATGAATACACATATTCTACCTGAAATGAGAAAAAGTAATATCCAGTCTTATGGTTTTGAATTGTCTTTTTAATGAGCTGGCCAATTTATTAATACTCAAGTTATACAAGTTATATATTTATGTTTGTATATACACAAAATACCATCAAAAATATTTGCAATATCTCATTTTTCAAAGTGAATCACATTTTCTTCCTGAAACAATAACATTTGAGAAAAATCTTGCCAAGGGCATGGGAAAACAGAACTCACTGCAAGAGAAGTGACAACAGAGAGACTCCTATCTCTAATCCAATACCTTCCTATATGTGTGATTTTGACAAAATTAAGTTAACACTGACAAGACGTTGCTTAACTTAATGTAAATTGTGGGAGTTTTTACTAATTAAAGATGGCAAATAGGTTTTTCTTTATGGGTCAATTCTGAATAAATGGAAGGGGCTGCATGAAGTATTTTGTTGCAAAATTAGTCACAGGCTTATTTGACCTTCAAGGTTTGAAGGTAAGAATGTGATGTATTAGATACATCTGCCTTCATCATGGGATGGGTCAGTGGTGACATCCGCACCTGAAATTAACCATTCCTGGGCTACATGATAGCTAAATCTCTCCTAGATATGTCTATTAATATAGTAGCTCTGTAGATGCGATTAAGGGACTACACACACACACACACACACTCTCTCTCTCTCTCTCTCTCTCTCTCTCTCACTCTCTCTGTTAGTTGACTTTTTTTTTAGACAGTTTTGCTCTGTTGCCAGGCACCAGGCTGGAGTGCGGTGGCACGAGCTTAGCTCACTGCAACCTCGGCCTCCCAGGTTCAAACAATGCTCCTGCCTCAGCCTCCCAAGTAGCTGAGATTCCCTCCAGGTGTGTGCCACCATGCCCAGCTAATTTTTGTATTTTTTAGTAGAGATGGGGTTTTGCCATGTTGGCCAGGATGGTCTCGATCTCTTGACCTCGTGATCCACCCACCTGGGCCTCCCAAAGTACTGGGATTACAGGCCTGAGCCACCACGCCCGGCCAATTAGTTGACTTTTAAGGCAATTTTGTATGTTGTCCTTTTACATGAAGTTCTTGGTTCAAAGTTGTCCTATGGCACACTTAATACACAAAGCTTTATATCAGGGTACTGAATGAATTTATTTTTATGAAAATATAGCAGATTTCTCATAGCTACTATGGAAAACAACTACGTGAGTAAAAAACAAAATTTAAACTTCTCCAGCTCTCAAATCCTAAGATAATTAGTGAGAGATTATGAAGGGAAATTCGTGAATTCAGCTTTTACCCTATTAGTGGACTATGTAGTCCAACCAGTCCTCTTCTCACAATTCTCTTATAATTAGAACTTATCTTTTCACTGACACCAGAAGAGGATGTGGATTTTGGCAAATTACTTAATATGTCTTTCTGGGCATGAAATTAGTGAGTGATTCCCAAAGAAAAGATAAATCTTGAAGCTAAGAGTTGAGATTACAACGCTGAGTCATTCTTTGCAAAGAGAGATTTCTCAAATCTTAAATACATGAAATTGTTTTAAAAAATCAACAGTTTTCCTTATACAAGTACTTCAACAAATAAAAAGATAGGGCATAGTATATCCAACCCTCAGTATATTCAACCTTGACAAAGTATTGTCTCAGGAAACAAACCCTAAAAAGAACTTAATACACTAAACAAATTAAGGAATATTTATAAATATTATAAAAGATAACTATGGGAACCTAGGATATTCTAGTATACCTTCTAGGGAACTTGAGAAGTTCTTGTTGAGGAAAAGAATATAAGTATAAAAAGTTTAACTGGTGAAAAGATAGGCAAGAGTATACTTGTATGAGAAAACTACACTCAAAATAGCAGAGGTAAGAGACTCTGCTACATAAAATGAAATGAAAAAAGCGCAAATGACTGCAGCAAATGAAGAGGGAATTTCAGGAGATAGAACGGGTGACTTCAAAAGAAGTCTTATTATGGAGAATGTTGCAACAGTGTTATGGGATTTCAACTAAAGGCAACATATATGTTTTAAGCAAGTTAAATACCTGATCAGATTTGTATTTCTCATATAACATACTGGCAACAAAAATTAAAACTTTTTATAGAGCTTCAAAGGGAAACTTAGATTCACAGGTAATGTGATTATGAGGATAACATTTATTGGGATAAAAATGATAATAGTGAGTGATGGTCACAGATAGGTAACTAGAACTTAAACATGTAAGGACAGCTTTCTATCAAGCACAAGGAAAGTATAAAGTGTACAAGAACATGAACAAGATACAGGTTTTTTAAATAGAGATGATTTGTGTAGAATCCCTGTAACAGCACTCAGCACACAGTGGATACCCAGCAAATGTTATCTTCTACCACTACTTATGTCAAATTCTTAAAGATTTGTTTTAATCCTTTAGGATTTTCACATTGAATTACCTCAAGGCAATTCAAACATAGCAGTAAATAACTTAGGATCCCCTTAAAATAATTAAACTTTGAATCACATCTCCTGGAATTTAGAATTTACTTTAAAGACTGAGATTAAAATAACCTATGACCACCACATAAACAAAGATCTTGTCTTATTAGATTTTGTATTTGACATTAACACCTACATGATAAAGACTCAATGAATTGTTAATGGTTGAATATAAATTGAGACAAATCACTTAATTTGTCTATTTTTCTGAGACTAAAGTAAATCTCCTAGACAATAAAATATAAATTTTTCAACTACTTATGAAGCTCCCCTTTAGCACTTAAGAAGTAGCTAAACATTTAAAAATATAACAGTTTGAAACAATAGTAAGTACAAAAACAAACACATATTGAAAAATTAAAAGTAAAAAGACAAGCCTCCTTTTATTGTCTGTATTGCTGCTAGGGATAGTATAAATTTAGCTGTACTTTCATCCTCATGAAGCTGAAAAGAAGAAATGTGTAGGGAAAATAAGTTATGTTTTTTCTCCGAAGGTTCCAGATTTTCTAATTAGATTTTAATTTTTCAACCAAGAAACATGATATGTCATGAGAAAGCAAAATCATATTGACACTGCACAAAATAACTGCTATATTGTAATAAAAATGAAACCAGTGAGTGTGCATGCTTATAATATCATCACACATAATTGTAGATTAATTGAAATTCTTGTAATTATATAAATGCCTGAGTTGAAAATTCTTTCTACGTTAATACACATGAGGGAAATATTTAGCAGCTGTATATTTATGCCACCAATACCAACTGGAGGAAATAGCATAATATTTGATTATATTTCTGTGCAATATAAAATCACAAAGGAACCAAGCTGAAAAATGGTGATTTAAGTCTCCTTCAGTGTTTGGTGTTTTTTGTTTCGTGGTAAGAACACTTAACATGAGATCTACCCTCTTACCAAACTTCTTAGTATACTATACAGCATCATTAAGGCACGAAGTCATCCATCAGATCTCTATAACGTATTCATCTTGCAGAACTGAAACTTCATTGAATGGACTCCTCAAATCTCCTTCAGCCATAAAGTCATTATCAGAAGTATAGCATCTAGATAGGTAATATTCTACTATACTCCTCATTGCTTAGAGCATGTCTAACCCCCACTTTTGTCCATTATGGGAACCATAAGGAGTATAGTGATGTAACTGCTATGTCCTCTTCAGTAGCTTGAGTTATGGTGTGAGGTCACAGCACCCATTTGTGAAGTCACCAAAAATAACACCTTTCTTCCCAGCACGTAATCCTTTTCTGAAATATGGGGGCTAATTTTTGTGACAGGCTAATTATAAATGAGAATGCTATGTCTATAGTGGTCACTCTTATATGTGTTTTCTATATAGAGAGAAAAAAAAAGAAAAGCTTGTTTATGTGACAAAGACCCCTGTTTTCTGCTGGACAGTCTAAAGTTACTTGCTTAAGATATGGGGAACACCCTGTTATTCCAAACTATAAGTTGGATTATATTAAATGAAACAGTAAGCCTATCTCCCAATATCACAGACCTTTAAATGAAATACGCTTTCACTTTATAACATTACCAAGTGCAAGAACCCAATCTGGAGAATCTACATACCATATAATTCTAACTACAGAACATTCTGAAAAAAGGCAAAACTGTGGAGACACTAAAAAGAGCAGTAGTTGCCAGAGGTTGGTAGGGAGAGTCAGGAACGAACATAAAGGCACAGAGGACTTTTAGGGCAGTAAAAGTAATCTGTATCACATTGAAAGGTAGGATACATGTCATTATACATTTGTACAAACCCGTAAAATGTAAAACATCAAGAAATAAACCCTAGTGTAAACTATGTGATATAGGAGTTAAGAAATGATGTAGGCAGTTAGTGAGGGTATGGGGGTCCTCAGTAAGATTTATTTATTTATTTTTAAATGAAAAGCAGCCCCAAAATCACTTCCTAAGAAAGAACAGCCTGTAAAATCGAGCTGCAGACACAGACAAGCAAGCTTTAAGCTTGCACAAGTAAATGCCAACAAGAAAAAGCTACCTGCAACTAGAACAATGCAAAATAGTGGCTCTATTTTCCTTCTCTTTGCCAGCCATGCGTACAGTAAGGAGCAAACAAAATGGCACTGGCCAAGTGGAAAGCCCATTTGCATAATAAGATTGGGGTGAAGGGGCCAGCCTTCCCTGCTTGCTGTGTAAATGTCACACCTGATGAGCCAATCTGTGGGTCCTATGTAAATCAGACACCACTTCGTCAAGCCTGCCTGTAAACCTCAGGGCACTCCATCACAGGCCAGTATTCTCCTCGCAGAAGCCCCTCTCTCTCACTTGAAAGAGTGTTATTCTCCTTTCTCTTTCTTTTGCCTATTAAACCTCTGCTCCTAAACTTTTCATGTGTGCCTGAGTCCTAAATCTTCTTGGCACGAGACAGCAAACCCCTGGAACTTATTCCAGACAACAATGCCACTTCATATGAACTTCGAGTGGTAATGATTTGTCAATATATGTTCATAAATCATAAAAAGTGTACCACTCTGGTGCAATACATTGATAGTGGAAGGGGCTATGCATGTATGGGGTCAGCAGGAAAGCAAAAACTGCAGTGTCCATTCAATTTTTCTGTGAACCTAAAATTGTTCTAAAAAATAAAGTCTGTAGGAAAAAATAAAACATCTGGAATATCTGATGCATCCCTAACACAAAGTAATTATTGTACATCAAACTAATGTGAGGTATTATGAGCTATGTAGCAGCAAAATAGGGAATGTTTTACAACACAGCAAGTGGAGACCTAAACACCAAAGTTTTTATACCCTATTATTAGAGCTGTGGAAAAGACAAGAAAATGGACATACATTGAGAATGAAGTTTTTTTTTTTTTCCTGGAAAAAAACAGCCAACTGTTTTAATATTACCTAGAGTTTGTTTTTGTTTTTTTTTAAGAAGACCTTCCCCCAAATTATTAACAGGAATAATTTCTTAAGTAACATAATTCTGTAATGTGTTTAGAAAAACATGTAAGATGAGTCAAGATGAAGAGCAATGAAAAAGTGGTCCCGTCAGGTATAAAAAACAACCGTAGACAACCACGGAGATTTTAACCCTTCCTAGAGTCTGACTGGCAGAGATGTCCATGGAATTCTCAGGAGACAACTATTTGTCCGGAGACATCACTACAAAGGTTCTGCAAATCAATTTTTTTAATGCTTTTTTTCATTATATTTAAAGTTCTGGGGTACATGTGCAGATTCTGCAGGATTGTTGAATAGGTACACACATGCCATGGTGGTTTGCTGCCTCCATCCCCCGTTACCTACGTCAGGCATTTTTCCCAATGTTAACCCTCTCCAACCTCCCCATGCCCCAGTGTCCCTCCCCTGGCCCCCCATCCCCCAACAGACCCCAATGTGTGATGTTCCTCTCCCTGTGGCCATGTGTTCTCATTGTTCAACACCTGCTATGAGTGAGAACACGCAGTGTTTGGTTTTCTGTTCTTGTGTCAGTTTGCTGAGAATGATGGTTTCCAGATTCATCCATATCCCTAAAAAGGACATGAACTCATCCTTTTTTTATGGCTGCATATTATTCCATGATGTATATAAGCCACATTTTCTTTATCCAGTCTATCATTGATGGACATTTGGGTTGGTTCCAGGTCTTTACTATTGTGAACAGTGTGGCAATGAACATACGTGTGCATGTGTCTTTATGATAGAACGATTTATAATCCTTTGGGCATATACCCAGTAACGGGATTGCTGGGTCAAATGGTATTTTTATTTCTAGATCCTTGAGAAATTACCACATGGTCTTCTACAATGGTTGAACTAATTTGCACTCCCACCA
Source organism: Cheracebus regulus (assembly GCA_963574635.1). Lineage (NCBI taxonomy): Eukaryota > Metazoa > Chordata > Mammalia > Primates > Pitheciidae > Cheracebus > Cheracebus regulus. Next base: position 7,489 of record CAUYQU010012968.1, on the reverse strand, counting down.
ACAGTATAAAAGTGTTCCTATTTCTCCGCATCCTCTCTAGCACCTCTTGTCTCCAGATTTTTTAATGATCACCATTCTAACTGGCGTGCGATGGTATCTCAATGTGGTTTTGATTTGCATTTCTCTAATGACCAGTGATGAGCCATTTTTCATGTTTGTTAGCCTCATAAATGTCTTCTTTTTCAAAGTATCTGTTCATATCCTTCACCCATTTTTTGATGGGGTTTTCTTGTAAATCTGTTTAAGTTCTTTGTAGATTCTGGATATTAGCCCTTTGTCAGATGGATAGATTACAAAAAGTTGTTCCCATTCTGTTGGTTGCCAGTTCACTCTAATGATAGTTTCTTTTGCTGTGCAGAAGCTCTTAAATTTAATTAATCCCATTTGTCTATTTGGGGTTTTGTTGCCAATGCTTTTGGCCTTTTAGTCATGAAGTTCTTGCCTATGCCTATGACCTGAATGGTTTTGCCTGGATTTTCTTCCAAGGTTTTTATGGTGTTAGGTCTTATGTTTGTCTTTAATCCATCTGGAGTTAATTTTAGTCTAAGGTGTCAGAAAGGGGTCCAGTTTCTGTTTTCTGCACATGGAGAGCCAGTTTTCCCAATACCATTTATTAAATAGGGAATCCTTTCCCCATTGCCTGTTTTTGTCAGGTTTGTCAAAGATCAGTTGGTTGTAGATGTGTGGCATTACTTCTAAGGCCTCTTTTCTGTTCCATTGTTCTGTATCTCTGTTTTGGTACCAGTACCATGCTGTTTTGATTACTGTAGCATTGTAATAGAGTTTGAAGTCAGGTTGCGTGATGCCTTCAGCTTTTTTTTTTTTCCTTAGGATTGTCTTGGCTATGCAGGCTCTTAATGAACTTTTGAAGTAAAGCAAATGTGGGTATATGGGTCATTTTTATTTGTTTTAAATCCCTGTAACTACTGTACCATGCCACTTAGTATAAATGCATTTCCAAAGAACAACTATGTTATTCTAGGACTCATTCAGCTGAGACTGCATGGTAAAAATATTATCAATGTCCTATGGAGGACACTATCCTCTACTGTAATTCTAGAGCCCCAAATCAAAATTTGACAAATATTAAAAGAACATTTAATTATGTGCTACCAACCATGTAAGGCACTGTTTATAGAATTCTGAGCAAAGCCTTTAATGTCTCTACTTAATGGAGGTTACGTACTTATCTGAGGAAATATTAAAAACATGTTGGATAATAAAAATTCCCCATTGGATATATTCTACAAAAGTACACAAAGCTTACCTTAGTAACAAATAATGAGTATTTTTGATCTAGCTAGGTTAGTGAAGAAAAACTTCTTGAAGGAAGAGATATGAGCTGAGTTCAGAGGTGAGTCAACATAAGGTAGAAAAGAGAAGGGTAATAATTTCAACAGAAATAATAAAGCATCTAAAAGCTTTGAGACTAGAAAAAAAACTGGCAAATAGATGAGACCAAGATAAGTTGGGTATAGCTATAGAGAGCAATGAGATTTGAGAGGTAAGTAGGACCTAATTAACACATGGCTTCAGGAACCTGATGATTATCATCCTAAGTGCTATAGAAAGCCTTTGGGGGATTTCCAGAAAAGGGGTGAAATGTTTAAATCTAACTAATGAAAAGATCATGTTTAATAAAAGCTGTAGGTGTTGATTTAAGAGCTATTTCAGTTTCTTAGGCAAGAGATTGGGCTATTTTCAACCAGGCTAGCAGTGACAGAAAAAAATGAACAGATTTAAAAGGCAAACTAAATTCATCCAGTGGACTGGATGGATGGATGAAGAATGGAAGGATAAGAGGCCAATAAGATACAGGTCAGTTTCTTTGACATGTCCTAGGAGGATTTTCCGAAGTTATTTTCAATATACCACTATTTTCATTTTCTAACACCTCCTACTTTGCAACCTACGGTTCACTTACTGACCACTCAACATCCCCTGAACATGGCTTACTCTCATATATTTCTTTCTCTTGTTCTTAAAATGTTCTATATTTTTGCTCAAGATTAACTAATTTAAACTTTATCTCTTTTGTAACTTTTTAAACATTTCATTCACAGTAAACTTCGCTGTTTTCTGTGATAACATTGTAATTTTCATATGCGTTATCATGTAGATTGAATTGTGTCCCCTACCAAATTTACGTGTTGATGTTCTTTTCCCCCAGTACCTTAAAATGTGACTCTATTTGTTGATAGAGCCTTTAGATGTGTAACTAATGAGAAGAAACACCAGGGATACACATGCATACAAGAAAAGTAATGTGAGACACAGTGAGAAAATGGTCATTGAAAGCCAAGGAAAGAAGTCTCAGGAGAAACCAAAACTACCAATACTTTGATCTTGGGCTTCTAGTTTCCAAAACTAGGAAAAAATTAATTTCTGGTCTCTAAGCCACTAGGTATTTTGTTTATGGCAGTCCTAGAAGCTTCATTATATTGAATTTTGTATACTATCTTTTTTCAAGTAGACCATGAATCATAAAAAGGTCATTGCATTCCTACTTTGTATTTCTACTGTCCAATACAGTGCCTATATACTAGGTTCATAATAAATTTACCTTTATAAATAACTTCCAAAATTGTAACTATGTATTCTCCAAAACATTGTCTTTATATCCTACTCATCTATCTCCAAGAATTTAATTAAACTTCTCTCTAGACCTTCCTCTACCTGGAGTTTGAGTAACAAATTTCCACCTACCTTCTGTTCATTTCATTGGCTGTCACAACTCCACTTCAAACTAAATTTATTCATAACTCATTTAGAGTATTTGTCTCCACAAGGTAACTTCTCTTAATTCCTATCTCCTTATACCTAAGTTTGGAGACTTAGTTTCATTTCATGTATCTGTCCACTCCATCCCACAGATGGTGATACTTGCCCAGAATGTTTCTCCAATGTGTATACATCTTCTTTCTCAGCACTTCTCTCAAATCAGCTTTCCTGTCTATGTGTACTACTGTAATGGCCATTTTCTTAAGCTTTGTTATGTTTCCCCCTATTCAAATCCTTTTAAGATACCAATTACTAGTTTATCACTTACATAGTCAGGTATATAAAACATCAGGGTCCATTAAAAAATACCCATTAATTCATAATAAAGGAAAGAGAAGTAATAAGGGGCTGAGACTAAAATTTCTAAAGTGTAATAAAAGATTATAGATGGAAGAATATAATAAGCAGGAAAGAACACGGATGTATGAAAAGTGACAAAATATGGTAATGTCAAAGTAATTAACACCTTTAAGTCATGACTACAAGCCAATGAGATGTAGAATCTGTATGTGGGCAGTTTTCAGTTGTCTAGGAAGTGTCTATGTTGCTGAGGATTATCATCTATCCCCTTCTCCTGAATACCAATCTATTTCCAGTTTGCTCACCATTTTTTTAATACAATAACAGGACTAGCAGTAATAACTGCATTATACAAAGAGTGCACATCTCCAGAAATGTTATGAAGATTTCTTATCTCTATTGACCAACAAAGATGTCTGGAGGATTATCTCTAAATTCCATTTATCAGTGGAACATTTGATTTGTTAATGAAGTTTATATGAAGATGGATAATTCTCCAATGTTATAAAATGTTATTCTTACTGAGCCTGAACACAAGATTCAAATTTATGCAAAACCCCAGAAATCTGTATCACTTCCTTCTTTTCCCCTTGTCAAATATACGGACGACTCAACATCTTAAGCTGTCTGTTTCGGTTTTATTTTTCTACTTAGCTTAGGCTTGGAGTTGGTATTTTTTTCTGGTCCAACTTCAAAAAAAGAGGAAGAGCTATCTGATAAGACATTTGTTAGCATAAGAGAAAAAGAAAAATGAGTATTAATTTAAGTGGCTTCCAGTGTTTATTTTAAGGTAAGTTTCAGAACTAAACTTCCATTTCCTAATCACCTAAGAGAGGCAATACACAACTTACTAAGTATTACTAAAGGAACACAGGCATTTATTTCGAACTGTATCTAATTTACTCCCTTCAACTATGCATGCTTAGCTGACTTGGAGTGTGTGTGTGTGTGTGTGTGTGTGTGTGTGTGTGTGTGTGTGTGTGTGTGTGTGTGTGTGTGTGTGTGTCTTCATCAAAATCTAAAATAGACCAAGTGAATTACTTAATTTAGACCCCAATTATAAAAGTATTTAAGACAATTTAGACCTCAATTATAAAAGCACTGTATTTTAAGGGAATGTCCACAGTTTTGAATTTATTCTATTAATTGCTACCTACAATAACAAATCAAATGCAGGCTGTATGTGCTCACATGTGATTACTGCAATGATTTCCTCTACAGTCACTGTTCTTCCAGATTGATGTTTTAAAAGCAAAACAACTGATCTTACTACTTATTTTCTATTTTCCTACTTGGTTAAAGTTTACATTAAATTTCCTTTATGTATATATGCAAGAGGATTAAAGTGGTCAAGGAGGTATTCAATTTATGATGTTTCTATTCTATTTTTAAGATTTTTCCTGAACACAGATTTCTAGAAAAAAATATTTAGTAACCTGTACTCCAAATGGATGAAAATATTTCACTGACAAGTCAGTTTGTCTAAGGTGTTCATTTGAACACCAGGTAATAATATCTGTATAGGGACTATACAATCAAGTTGAACTACCAGATAAGTGAGAAAAGCAGTCCAAACTATTTAAAGATATTTTAGAAAAATTTTACACTGATTCCTTTAACCCTTAGAAAAGATTCACTGAACATTTCAGACATTACATGAGTTATTTCCTTATCTTCCAATTATAGCATTAAAGTTTTCAACTACAATTCCACATATCAGAATATTGTTCACTTACCCCATTAGACTAAAAATTTGAAATAATTTCATTGACTCCATTTTACAGCCATCATATACTTTTTATTCATATCTGTTTCATGTCAGTACATACATTAGGCACCTACGCTTAAGCAGAACTTGTCAACACTCTGAAAAGAATATATAAATTAATTTTAATGGTATACCCAACATGCTATTTTATGTGACTATAGGCTCCATTTTTTTAAATCAGCTACTCCACAGTCTGAATTACTAAACCATTTACAATGCAGACAGCATGAAGTCAGGTTTCACAGAGATTTCTGAATAACATGGACATTATGACACATTTATTAATAACTATGCATGCTGAAATAAGCAATGCCATTTTTGCAATATGTTCTCTCTAGTGTGAACAAGTGAAAAGATTTTCAAAAAGCCATGTAGCATACACAGCACGCCCACAGCAGTAAGAACGGATTCATATGTGCGCAAAATTTAGACAAGTATGAAAGGCATTTCCCACTTTGTAAACCCTGCTTTTCCATTCTTTAAACTTCCTCAGGAAAGACTGAAAAGTATTTCTGCAGGATTTAAAACTCCCATTATATTCCCCCTTTTCTCTGACATTAGGAATTTTCAACCATTCTAAGGAAAGCATTTTTAATAACTAACGTGTTGTTAAGGACAATCCAATCTGTAAATAAATAAACTGTAAACCGCATATTGTCCTAAATGATTGAAAAATTTAAGGCTTCTTGAGTTAGAGTGAAGTATTTAGTCATTAAAATTAATATTGATAGTCATGGTTATTTCCAAATAAAGTCAAAGGTGACATAAACTCTCATCTATGGTTTTAAAATAAGTTTTAAAAACTCACCCATCATAACAAATACATTTTTGTGTTAGTCTTTCACAGTCCATCTTCTGATCCACAATAACTTAAAACCTTTCCTCACTTCCTCTGAGCCTTCATAGAATCATCCTCAATCTACATTTCTTCTAATAATCTGGTAGAAGAAAATTAGTACCGTCCTCTTCTAAATCTTCTTTTAATATCATCCTCTTCCAAATCTCCCTAGCTTCTGCCCAATTCCAAAGCTGAAATCACATTTTTAAGAATTTATTAGATCAGCAGCACTTCACTTCTAGGTATCAAATTCAATTTTTGATTGTAGCAATCAAATTGCCAGAAGTGTATAGAGAGGCATAGAGCAACATACGTTTATTATTTCAGTCTTTCTGTGAGTCAGATATTCAAACACAATTTAAACAAGCCCCCTGTTCAGCCATCAAGACGTCAACCAGGAATCAAGTTTTCATGTTGACTGTGGTCTTCTAAGTTCAAGTGATTGTCTACAGAATTCATCTTCTTGTAACTATAGAAGTCATGGTGGCTTGCTTCTTTAAGACCAGAGCAAGACAGATTCTTTAACTTCTGGACCTTCTTTTAAAATGCCTGCCTGGATTTGTCATAAATAGCTTTTATTATTTTGAGATACAATCCATCGATACCTAGTTTATTGAGAGATTTTAGCATAAAGAGCTGTCGAATTTTGTCGATGGCCTTCTCTGCATCTATTGAGATAATCATGTGGTTTTTGTCTTTGGTTCTGATTATGTGGTGAATTATGTTTATAGACTTATGTATGTTGAACCAGCCTCGCATCCCCGGGATGAAGCCTACTTGATCATGTCAATTTTAATATAAACAAATTTAAACTGCTTGCCAAGTATCTCTCAATCTGTGGCTGGCAATATAGTTTGGGCCAAGCAAACTAAGTCCATTATTACTCACAGTGTAGTACAATATAATTCTCAGCCAGCACACTTAGTTATCATGTGCCATAGTCAGCCAGGTATTTTGAGATCATATCCTAAGAACCCTTGTATTTCTTTATTTTGTCTGCTCTATACTTCTCAGGAAATCATACTAAAATATATTAACATTAGAAGCTGATGCCATCAAATAAAGAACAGAGAATGGCTCTTAATACTGAAGTTAAAAAGAAGGAACTGAAAAAGGCATTCCATACAATATGAGCTGCATGCTTCCCTTAGTGAAAGTACTGTCAGAATAATGTCACAATTTCATCAAATTAAGGAAAGTACCAAGTGTGGAAATCTTTCTGAGTATAACAAGAACTTTGGATATAATAAATGCATTTAAAGCAGAGAAAGATGAAGCATAATACAGCTAGTCAATCTTGGTTGATTAATGTCACCTATAGCACAAAAGAAAACTGTCAATAAATTTTTGTTCAATGAAGAAACAAAATGTTTCCCTTTGTCACATAAATAATTACTATTTACACTAACAAGACATGGCCAAAATGAAACATAATTTTTTTTTTTGAATAAAAAGAATGAGAGAAAGAAAGAGGAAGAGATTTTAGAAAAAGAGAGAAAAGGAGAAAGAAACAGCAAAAGAAAGAAAAAAGAATGAAAGAGAAAGAGGAAGAGATTTTAGAAAAAGAGAGAAAAGGAGAAAGAAAGAAACAGCAAAAGAAGGAAAAAAAAGAATGAAAGAAAGAAAGAGGAAGAGAAGGAGGGAGAGAGAATGGGATTCTGGTTTTATTGCCCAGGCTAGAATACAGTTTAAAATGGGGATTAAAAACCTCTTTTATGCCAATAATTGTGTTTAACAATGGAGACAGGAAGGAATAGGGGATGAAAATAACAAATAAGCAGCCAACCAATATTTTATTTAAA
>CAUYQU010012967.1:0-44436 GCA_963574635.1 Cheracebus regulus | reverse complement strand
GCTTAGGATTGTCTTGGGTATGCAGACTCTTTTGGTTCCATATGAAGTTTAAGGTGGCTTTTTCCAGTTCTGTGAAGGTCATTGGTAGCTTGATGGGGATAGCGTTGAATCTATAAATTACTTTGGGCAGTATGGCCATTTCACAATATTGATTTTTTTCCTAACCATGAACATGGAATGTTTCTCCATCTGTGTCCTTATTTCCTTGAGCAGTGGTTTGTAGTTCTTGAAGAGGTCCTTTACCTCTTTTTGTTAGTTGTATTCCTAGGAATTTTATTCTCTTCCTAGCAATCGTGAATGGCAGTTCGCTCTTGATTTGCCTCTTTTACTGTTGTTGGTATATAGGAATGCTTGTGATTTCTGCACATTGATTTTGTATCCTGAGACTGCTGAAGTTGCTTATCAATTTAACGAGATTTTGGGCTGAGACGATGGGGGTCTTCTAAACATACAATCATGTTGTCTGCAAATAGACAATTTGATTTCCTCCTTCCCTAATTGAATAGTTTTACTTTTTGCCTTATTGCTCTGGCTAGAACTTCCAGTAGAAATGGTGAGAGAGGGCATCCTTGTCTAGTGCCAGATTTCAAAGGGAATGCTTCCAGTTTTTGTCCATTCAGTATGATACTGGCTGTGGGTTTGTCGTAAACAGATTTTATTATTTTGAGTTATGTTCTGCTGATACCTAGTTTGAGAGTTTTTAGCATAAAGGGCGCTTGAGTTTTGTCGAAGGCTTTCTCTGCGTTTATTGAGATGATGTGGTTTTTCTTTGGTTCTGTTTATATGGTGGATTACGTTTATAGATCTGCATATGTTGAACCAGCCTTGCATCCCCGGGATGAAGCCTACTTGATCATGATGGATAAGCTTTTTGATGTGCTGTTGCAATCAGTTTGCCAGTATTTTATTGAAGTTTTTTTGCATCTATGTTCATCATGGATATTGGCCTGAAGTTTTCTTTTTTTGTTGCGTGTCTGCCGGGTTTTGATATTGGAATGATGTTGGTCTCATAAAATGACTTGGGAAGAATTCTCTCTTTGTATTGTTTGGAATAGTTTCAGAATGAGTGGTACCAGCTCCCCTTTGTATGTCTAGTAGAATTTGGCTATGAACCCATCTGGACCTTGGCTTTTCTTGGTAGGCTATTAATTGCTGCCTCAACTTCAGCCTTTGTTATTGATCTATTTAGGGCTTCGGCTTCTTCCTGGTTTAGGCTTGGGAGAGTGCAAGTGTCCAGGAATTTATCCATTTCTTCCAGGATTCCTGGTTTATGTGCATAGTCATTTGTAGTAATCTCTGATGGTAGTTTGTATTTCTGTCGAATCGGTGGTGATGTCACCTTTATCGTTTTATTGCATATATTTGATATTTTTCAATCTGGCTAGTGGTCTATTTTGTTGATCTTTTCAAAAAATCGGCTCCTGGATTTACTGGTTTTTTGAAGGGTGTTTTTTTTCTCTATCTCCTTCAGTTCTGCTCTGATCTTATTTCTTCTGCTAGCTTGAGTTTTTTATCTTGCTCCTCTAGCTCTTTCAATTTTGATAGGGTGTTGATTTTAGATCTTCTCAAGTCGGCATTTATTGCTATAAATTTTTCTCTAGACACTGCTTTAAATGTGTTCCAGAGATTCTGGTACATTGTGTCTTCATTCTCATTGGTTTCAAAGAACATCTTTATTTCTGCGTTCATTCCATTGTTTATCCAGTCAACATTCAAGAGCCAGTCGTTCAGTTTCCATGAAGTTGTGCGGTTCTGAGTTGCTTAATCCTGATTTCTAATTTGATTGCACTGTGGTCTGAGAGATTGCTTTGATTTCCATCCTTTTGCATTTGCTGAGGAGTGACTTACTTACAATTATGTGGTCAATTTTAAAGTAGGTGTGATGTGCTGAGAATGTATATTCTGTGGATTTGGGGTGGAGAGTTCTGTAGATGTCTATTAGGTTTGCTTGGTCCAGATCTGAGTTCAAGTCCTGGATAATCCTTAATTTTCTGTTGTGTTGATCTGTCTAATATTGATAGTAGAGTGTAAAAAGTCGCCCACTATTGTGTGGGAGTTAATCTAGATAACAATGTAAACCCATTATAATAGCACCAGCGGTATCTTTCCTTACCATTTCAGTGTGCAATAGGGCACAGCATCTGGATCTTTTTGTTGGAGAACTTTCTCAAAGTTGAGGTCCACTCTGCTCATAGGCTCAGCAGGTACAATTAGCAACTTCAGCCTCCACCACTGAGAACAGACTTCAACCCCAACTCCATTTCTCTTCAGGAAGCATGGCTCAAAGGCACATGTATTGCACCACTCCCAGTGTTTTGTAGTAGGAGTATGTTCCAGTTGCCCACAGTGGCAACTTGGTTTCCTGTCTCATTTCTCCTCTCCCCTACCACCGTTTCCTAGGATCATCTCCCCGTATACTACCTGCATGGAATCCTAGACTTAAGGCCTGCTATTGGAGGATTCCAAACTAAGACACCCGATGTTACCTACTACTCCTTTCTGTCTACTCATTTGTTGCTGTTTGACTATACAGATGATTCCCTTGCTCAGACCAAAAACTCCTGAAGAGCCGCAGGGGTGGGCTTAGATATGGAAAAAGCAGATTTGGATCTACTTAAAACATGTGGGCCTATCTGAGGATGGGGGGGTTGAGATGGCCTATGCTATCATACTCGAATGTACAAACCTGCCCAAGATGACTGAATCTGAAACTTTACCATTAAGATCACTTTTTACCATGGGTTACCAGAGGTAAAGAATGGTCTAAAATGTTGTCTTTTATCGACCTTCCTCCTGGGGAGTAGAGTGGGCCTTTCCTGTCCTATGAGGAAACAGTTGCAGGGGAGGTCAGAAATTAACAAATATTTCCTCCCAGCAAGTCTAATTGTGGCTCTTGCTCCAAAAGGCTGTTGCAGAGTGAAGCAGAGTAGAATTGGAGTGGGGGCAAGCAAACCCTTAGTCATAGCTATGATGCCAGGCCCTTGGGGAAACTTATTGGAAGTATGCAACCACCCAGTATGTGGGTAAAGAACTAAGATTCAAAGAAAACGAGTGAATTGCCAAATGAAGTCAGCAGATGGTAAAATCTGGATTTGAACTTGAGCCCATTTGACTCTGCCTTTTGTCAGAAGATGGAACTGACCCCAAGGTCACGCTCATATCTTCAACCCAATGGCGGCCAGCAGCAGCTCAGCACACACTCTGGAAGCCCTGGCCCTCAGTCTCATGCACTTGGCACTATAGTCTATGCTATTTCCTCTTAGAAAAAAGCCGCAGAGGCACAAGTATATCTGATGGGGAGGGGAAAAAAGATTAAGGAATGGCTTCTACATTATGAAAAGATTCACTACAGGGTTCCTTTAAATACCCAGCTCCCCTAGTGCTTTTATTATGTAGGTCGCTTTACAAAAGTAAACTTACAAAACTTTTCAAGATACTTGCTACATAAAGCAAAGCACACATTAACATGCCTCCGATCCATTATGTGGGCTGCAGAAACAGGCTGCAAGGCTGGTCAGCTAGGCAGGACCTGCGTGGGATCAGGGAGCATAGGTCACCTACAGAGCCAGCACTGGCCACCAAGGATTTCAAAGAGCAGGAGAACAGGAGACTCAGTCTAACAGGAAGTTGGTGATAGGAAGGCTACAAAGAAGGGAGCTCCTGGCAAGTTATTTTTTCTGGGTTGTGGTTTTCTTTCCTGCCAAGTGGGAGGTGCACACATGTTTCTCTGACCCTATTACCTGACTTCCTGAGCCTGTAACCCAGGAAAGGAGCTGGCTCATTGGCCCAAACTCTTTAATTCTGCAAAATGCAAATATCTTCTTCCCCGGCTTTTTCTCGCTGATCTTTTTCATCAGCTTTGCCTGGAAGAGGTCACCTCCCTGGTCCTCCAGTGACTGACACCCAGATTGAACTAAAAGTCAATTCTCTATGGCCCCTAGATTCATACAGCTACATCATTGCATTGTATACATGGCATTCTATGTATAATTGTGATTTTAGTTAACCTAACTAATAATTGTATAACATAATTGTACATGTGTCTGTCTCCCAGCCTAGCCTATGCTGCTTCAGTGTAGGGATGACGATATCTGATTCACCTCTGTATCTCCATTGACTAGCACAATGCCTGACAATAAATGGGGGCTGAACTGTTCTGCTTTTATAGAAAAGAACAAGAATATAATCTTTCAAGAGTTATTGTTAAGGCCTAAACTAATGTGTAATATCAAAAGTACAGATTTAATATGACAGTAAGATTGTCTAATTGTTACATTTCAAATCGTCTGCCCCACTCCCGCAAAATACCCTAGTCAAATGATTTCATAGTTAAAAAAAAACTTTCCTATTTCTTTATATAATATGCTGTTAAAAGAGGCATGTCAAAATCCCACACCACCTTTGATAGGCTTCCAGAAGATAACCCTTTGCAGTTCTAACCCACATTCCCTTTGATCTTCAATTTAAAAAACTGAGGTGAAAAGTTAAATTAGAATAATATTGCTGTATATACAGTTCTTCCCCATCTCCAATGTTTTTCTCCTCAATGCGTGCAATTGGTAATTAAATATATTTCTGCTGGTCTTGTGGCCATATGCCTACAATATGTAAAAATACATTTGCGCTTTTTTTCCCCTCCATTCCTTTTGTTCCCAGTGCTGACTGCTGTCAGAGTGAGCCGTCCAGATTCCCGTGTGTTGGTATCCATGGGCTCTGTCTTGCCAAGCTGCCAGTCTGGAGCGTCACACCTTACTGCCTTTAAAGATTGCCCTGCAGAGATAGAGAGAAATGGCAATTTTTACATGATGCAGTCTGGCGACCCAAGAGATTTGAAGTCAGAACTGGTGCCAAGATTTACCCAGGAGAGCAAGCAGAGGCAAAAACGGAGAACCTGGGCCAAAAGGAAACAAATAAAAGGGAAGGCTGGGGGATGGGAAACCACAGTCAACCCTCTCTGGGGGTTATCTCAAAAGGCCTGGACCAAAGGCCACAGAGAGGGTGAAGGCCGTGTTTTAGGAGAATGTGGCTCCTAAAGAAAGTCAAAGGGAAGAGGTCGGCTTCTTTTGCATGCCCTAAATTGTAGTAGATTGCAGAATGTAAATGAGACAATTATTACACCAACGCTCATCAAGCTGGGCTGGAAAGACTTCAATAGCCTGATGAATATGCATGCAAATTTGTTAATTAAGTTAATTATTCTGCTGAAAATTCATTTGTCTTCCAAGGACATTTTCCCAATGATTTTAACATGCTAGCGCCATTAGTCATGCTCCATGCTATTTAACGTTACTTTTTGTCCACTCTTTCCCCGCAACCCTATTTTTAAAAATATTTTAAAGTTTTAAAGAACAGTTGATTTGTTCTTTTAATTGACCCCTGCAGTGTTGGAAGATGCCTAGAGCCAGCTCGGTAGGCATTCTCAGAAGCACGTTTCAATTAAATATTTCCTTGATATATAAAATGTTTGCAAAATGTCACATTGGTGGGGAGGAGAAGAGCTTTATCTGGGATCATTAAAGCCAGAATTTGAATTGTTCTCCTTAGTGACTGTAAGAGGTAATCTGTCCCTGCTGTGGGTGATTTCCCAAGCTCTGAGTGTTATTTGATGGACGAATTTACTTTGCTGTGGGAAGCGTGGTGATTCCAAGCCACCTCTCTTCCTGGTCTGAAAGGCAAAACCCAGAGATGTGTGTGTTCAAACAGGAACCAGAACTCTAGCACTTTTCTGTCACCCATGAGGGCCCAAACCTGTTACCATAGCAACAGAGGGGAATAGTGTGTTTAAAATCACTAAATGGCAAATTGAGATATTTGAAATAAACAGTTGAGTCTAATTTTGATAGCCAAGAGTAGCCAACAAATAGTCCGATGGTATTTTTTTTTTTTAAACAGCATGTAGTTTTGCTGGGTAAAGCAGGTTTGTTATAAAACAGGCCTTCACCATGGCCTCGAAACTGAAATCTTTAGAGATCTGGGTGAGTTGTAGTCAACCAGATTCTTGATCTTAAGGCACATAGACACACATGAAACAGCCTATTTAAACCCCCCAACAGTCTATGTATAGAGATTATAGCATCCCATCCCAACTCAGAAATTGGAACATGCGGTCTGACAAATCTAAGTGCTTAGTAGGACAGCAAGGTAGACACATAAGACTATTCCAGGAAATCGGAAATATGACTGCCTGCACATGTAAGGCAATCATTAGGAGAAAGATTAATCTACACATCACTTGAGGGGACAGCCATATGCATGGTTAAAGCTTGTCTTAAGATTATTTTTCTTTAGATGGCAAATTCAGATTGTCCTTATCCCTCAGTCACAAAAGAAACTCCAATATCTCAGGTTTCAACCTGTATCTTCAGTCAGGATGCATCAGACTCGCTGGAAGCCAGGCCAATAGGGAAGAAAACAAGAAAATGAAATTTAAAGAGTTAAAAAGAAATTAATTGGCATGCCATCTCTTTTGAGCCATTTGTATCTATTTTATACAGTATGAATGGCACTACATGTCACATAGATCTTAAACCAATTAAGATGATATTTTAAACCCTGTAATTTCTATAATTCCATCTGTTTTAGAAGGTTTAATTAGCAAAGTTACAAAAGCCAAATATATTTGAATATTTTTAAAGCAGGCCGAATTGCAAAAAATGAAAAGTTCCCATAAACATCTAACTACACAACCATGTACATTTCATGAAAATATACTTCAGATGTACTTTAAAATAATACATGTGGGTTTTTCTAAATTTTACCAACAATAAACCATATCCAAGGGAAATTATAATCATATGTTGGGCTGTGTCAATTCAGTTTTGTTGTTTTTTTCATCATACTTTGAGATTTCTTCTGATGAAGAGCCCTTACCTGTCATTTAATTGTGGGCCCAAAGTAGTAAGAGCTAATGAAACTAAACAGTTGAATTCTCTCCTTTAAATGTTCTTTCCATAGGCTTAAGAGGTTTGCCATTTTGCAAGGAAAAGGAAATATTTTTCAGATCTATCCAAACCATTTTTCAGTCTACCAGTAACCTATTTTTGAGAAATAAGAGTACACGGAAGAGTGTTATCTTTAAAACATGAACACAAAATCTAAAGGTACAAATTTGATAATTCAACTCCTTCACTATTGAAGGAAAATATCTTGAATTTTTAAAATTAGGTTAAACATGAGATCCTGCCACATCCTTTGGTTTGGTGCTGTGCTGAGCAGCTGTGCACTATCCAGGGCCTCATATGGCCCCAGTCACCACTGACTGACAGGACGATAGTGACAATGTGATGCCCAATATTCTCTCTTCTCAAAATGCCTGCCACACTGCGATTATGACGCAGTGGGTGTCCAGTTCTGTCTTTCCTACTGGATTTGACATTTAACAAGGTGTAATTAAATATTTCATATGCTTGTCTTCATCCCCAGAAATAGTGTAATTTATTACTAATCCTACTCATACTATTTGGATAAACTACTTTGTTTCCATTTGCATTAAATACTATCAAGTGATAAAAATGCCTAATAAAGAAAAAGGGGACTCAAACCTATATTCAGCATATACATCACTCTAAAAAACTGACATTTATTGAGGATCTTTACTGGCACGTGTTTTATGTGCATCTTCTCTTTCAACCCTTGTGTCAACCATCCAAGAAAGGTCTAACCCCATTTGAAAAGTGAAGAAAGCAAAACCCAAAAAGATGAAGACCCTTGCTTAAGTAATGAAAGAAACTTAAAAATCCAATAAGCAGCAGGAGCAACTTTGAGAGCCAGAAAACACTTCTAGATCATTTTACTCCAAAACAAAATTTTAAGTGTTTTAATGTACCTGGATACTACCACTTCTTAAAAACTCACTTTGAAAGGCCGTGATAGATCAAACACTTAGATTTTTAGTATATATCAGCATCTACATTATGTACAAAACACTGCCTGGACTTCCCAAATTTTATTTCATTGTATTACACTAATTTTTACTCTTACGGACTTCCTATCTTTTAAAAGGACTATCCTTTCTACTTTGGAGCATTTTGAATTTTAAAAAAGATAGTGAATTATCCCAAGAAGAAGGTTACATAGATTTTGTTTACAAATAGTTCGACAGTTGCAGGGCACACCTGTTTGGCCTGACCTGCCCGTCTCATTCTTTCCATCTCCACATCGTCCCTGCTTGCCATGGGCTGTCACCAGAAGCAGGGGTACTGGGAATCCCGAAGAGAGGAATTGAGAAAAAAGGTGCTTTCTCCTTGTAAATGATGTGAAATAAGAGTCCATGGAACTCCTGGGGGCCATTTTGCTTCTGTGATATGAGATCTGTCCTGATAAAATCAACAAGGTGGGAATATGTTTTGTAACATGGGGAGGAAAGAGAGATACAGGGTCAGAAACTTGATGTCGGCACAAATGGTCTGAAACCTCTTAGCGACAGGAGCCTAAAAGTCTCTCCTTCCACCCCCAAACCCCCTCCCTACTTAAGCTACTTACAGTTGGCTAATTATCCTAATACAGGCATCATGCAAAAATCAGAAGAAATATTACTAATTCATGTTTATTCTACAGTATTTTTATTCAAATTTCCTAGAGGCAAAAGTGGATCAATATCTCAAAGGATCGATATGCATTGATTTTTTTAAAGGTTACTCCATTAACCCATCTTTGTCATTTTTAGTCATTGATCTATTTTCCAAACATTTCAATAATTAGGATGAATCACCCCTCTACTATGGAAAATGTATCAATTTGTAATTACATGCCAGTCAAGTTCTTACACAAAACATGAGACAACACTGAGTCTTTTTATAATCCACACCTGAACATGTAACATTTTGAGTATATCATTTGGAAATAATTGTGAACTGCTAGCTAAACAATTCAGACCAAAGAATCCACTTTGCACCTTGAACTTCTTAATTTGCCTGTCTATGCCAATGAATTTAACAAATTGTTATGTTCATATTTCTAAAGTTCTAAACAGGATTGAAAACTTCATTGCCCCCTTAAGAGTTAATGTTCCTCAATTTTGTCAAATATTTGAACTGTATATTGTAAGACTTAAAGAATTTAACAATATATCGTCAGAGGACTGGATTAGCAAGCAGTGGAAACAGTATAGGGTCTTAGAAACTGAAGTCAGATTACGGATTACACAGGTTCAAATTCTGGACCTATGCTCTGTCACTTGCTGGCATTTGGTGTGACTTGACTTCAGCTCTCTGTACCTCAGTTTTGTCATGTACCAAATTGGGATAATAGTTTCCACCTCACAAAGTTGTTGTGATTATGAAATGAGCTAATAATTATGTTTGAAGCAGTGCCTGGCACATAAGCATTGGAATAAGCATAATAATGGAATAGACTACTTTATGGTACCCCTTCTACCTTATAGCAATACTAAGCAAAAAATCTGGAGGCATCGCACTACCTGATTGCAAGCTATACTATAAGGCCATAGTTGCCAAAACAGCATGATACTGCTATAAAAATAGGCACATAGACCAATGGAATAAAAACACAGAAATGAACCCAAATACTTAAAGCCAACTGATACTTGACAGTTATAAAGTGGGGAAAGGACCCCCTTTTCAACAAATAATGCTGGGATAATTGGCTAGCCACATGTAGGAGAATGAAACTGGATCCTCTTACCTTACACAAAAATTAACTCAAGATGTATTAAGGACTTAAGACTTGAATAAAAATTCTGGAAGATAACATTGTAAAAGTCCTTCTAGACACTCGCTTAGGTAAGGATTTCCTGACCAAGAACCCAAAAGCAAATGCAATAATAAATGAAAATAGTTGGGGCTTAAACTAAATAGCTTTTCCATGGCAAAAGGAGCAGTCAGCAGAGTAAACGGACAACCCAGAGTGGGAGAAAATCTTCACAATCGGTACATCTCACAAAGGACTAATTCCAGAATCTAAAACTCAAATCGGTAAGAAACCCATCAAAAAGTGGGCTAAGGACATGCAAAGACAATTCTCAAAAGAATATATACAAATGGCCAACAAACATATGAAAAAATGCTCAACATCGCTAATGATCAGGGAAATCGAAACCACAATGCAATACAACCTTACTCCTACAAAGAATGGCCATAAAACATCAAAAATCAGATGTTGGTGTGGATGTGGTGATCAGAGAACACTTTTACACTGCTGGTGGAATGTTAACTAGTGCATCCGCTATGGAAAACAGTGTGGAGAGTCCAAAAAGAACTAAAAGAACTATCATTAGATCCAGCAATCCCACTACTGGGTATTCGCCCAGAGGAAAAGAAGTCATTATACAAAAAAGATACTTGCACATTCATGTTTATAGCAGCACAATTTGCAATTGCAAAATCATGGAACCCATCCAAATGCCCCTCAGTCAACGAGTGGTTAAAGAAACTGTAGTATATATATGCAATAGAATACTACTCAGCCATAAAAAGGAATAAACAGCATTTCCCATGACCTGGATGAGATTGGAAACTGTTATTCTAAGTGAATAACTCGGGAATGGAAAACCCAAGCATCGTATGCTCTCACTGACATGTGGGAGCTAAGTTATGAGAATGCAAAGGCATAAGAATGATACAATGGACTGTGGGGACTTGGGAAGAGTGAGAGGAGGGCAGGAAGTAAGACTGCAATAGGGTGTAGTGTATACTGCTTGGGTGATGGATGCACCAAAATTTCACAAATCGCCACTAAACAAATACCACCTGTACCCCAATAAATTTGGGGGGAAAAGAATATTCAGTTAGCTGGTGCAATCAATGCTAACAGTACACAAAATCCTGGCTAACATTCCTCAAATTTCTCAGTAGGTATATATTTGCAAGAATTATCCAAATAACTGACTCCCATCCAAATCTGTTTGAATGTAGTCATTGTTCACATGCCAGGTCTACTTTTTAAAATTCTAATTTTCTTAAAAATGTATTATGGAAAATGGTTGACTTAGGGGCATTTCATACTTGCCTCCTCCATGAAGAATCAAAACAGTAATCACATTTCAAATAGATGATGCAAGAGAGAACACTGGAATTCAACAGAAAAGTGACAGAAAATACCTAAAGCAAGGAAGGAGAAGGAAGCAGACAGCTTGCTCAGCTGGGATAAGCTGGGAGCTAAGACTCCCCAGTCATGGGAAAGGAGAAGAGATTCTCAGCAGTTCACATCCCCACCCTGTGTTCCTGCAATTCTAACCATGGGAGATCCTCCCTCTCTCACGGGGCCTGAAGCTAACAGAGGAGCTGAGAGGTTCCCTAGCCTACGCTGCTGGCCACTGAAGACAGTACCATCCTTCCCAGTGACAGGGACAGTGGCACAGCCACTGTTGCCCCCCCAACCCAAGCATTCTGCCTGATTGTGAGTATAGATGCCAGCCATGGCCCTGTCCCTGCCAACCAAGGCTGGCACCTGCAGTCTCCATCAGGAGGTCTGAGGACAAATGCACCCAGACAGGCTTTGCCCTCACTCCATGCCAGAGCAGAGTCTGGCCATTGAGTCTACCTCTGTTGGCACCTCAACACTCGCGAGTGTTGGGCCTAGCACAATAAGTCTAGCACACTCTGCCCAGCACAGTCTACCTCTGTTGGTACCTGAAGACTCCTGAGATTGGGCCTAGCACCCAGCTTCTACCACCACAGCTGGCACCTACCTGTATTTGCCACCTGTGGGCCTAGAGACTGATGTACCCAGCCCATCACAGCCATGGTCAACAACAGCATATGTTACTCAGGACCCAGAGGGCTGTCCCACCAGTACCACTGCCATCACCCATGCTACATCAGCTGCCTAGGGGCCCAAGAAATACACCTAATACTGGCATCTGAGTAAGCCACTTGTAGGTCAAAGAATTTTCATAGACCCAGTAACATATGGGCATATGCTACCCTTGGCCCTAAGGACAGACATGAACAGCCCGCTGCTGCCACGAAGGGGGCCAGAAGACTGACCTACCTAGCATCTCAGTCCACAGTGAAACGTCACCACAGCTTTCACTAATAACACTTTAAGCCATCAGAGAAATCAGATACCAGTGCTGTTCACAGCTGAAGAAATCATACAGAGACTGACTACACTACTGCACAAACCAGAATAAGGGCGAAAGAGCCCTACCCCATCTGTATTAGTTTTCATGCTGCTGATACACAAACTAGGAACAAAAAGAGGTTTAATTGTACTTACAGTTCCACATGGCTTGGGAAGCCACAGAATCATGGCAGGAGGTGAAAGGCACTTCTTACATGGTGGCAGCAAGAGAAAAATGAGGAAGCAAAAGCAGAAACCCCCGATAAACCATCAGATCCTGTGAGACTTAATCATTATCACGAGAATAGCACAGGAAAAAACAGCACCATGATTCAATTACCACCTCCTGGTTCCCTCCCATAGCACGTGGGAATTCTGAGAGATACAATTCAAATTGAGACTTGGTTGGGGACATGGCCAAACTATATCATTCTACTCCTGGCTCCTCCAAATCTTATGTCTTCACATTTCAAAACCAATCATGCCTTCCCAACAGACCCCAAAGTCTTAACTGATTTCAGCATTAATTCAAAAGTTCACAGTCCAAAGTCTTACCTGAGACAAGGCAAGTCCCTTCTACCTATGAGCCTGTAAAATCAAAAGCAAGCTTGTTACTTCCTAGAAACGATGGGGGTACAGGTATTGGTAAATACAGCCATTACAAATGGGAGAAATTGGCTAAAACACAATGGGGTTACAGGCCTCATGCAAGTCCAAAATCCAGCGGGGCAGTCAATCTTAAAGCTCCAAAATATTCTCCTTTCACTCCAGGTCTCACATCCAGGTCACACTGATGCAAGAGGTGGGTTTCCATGGTATTGGGCAGCTCTGCCCCTGTGGCTTTGCAGGGTACAGCCTCCTTCCTAGCTGCTTTCTTGGGCTGGCGTTGAGTGTGGCTTTTCTAGGTTCGTAGTGCAAGCTGTTGGTGGATCTACCATTCGGGGGTCTGGAGGATAGTGGCCCTCTTCTCACAGCTCCACTAGGCAGTTCACCAGTAGGGATTTTGTGTGGGGGCTCTGACCCCACATTTCCTTTCTGCACTGCCTTAGTAGAGGTTCTCCATGAGGGCCCTGCCCCTGCAGCAAACTTTTGTCGGGACACCCAGGTGTTTCCATACATCTGAAATCTAGGCAGAGGTTCCCAAACCTCAATTCTTGACTTCTGTACACCTGCAGGCTCAACACCATGTGGAGGCTGACAAGGCTTGGGGATTTCACCCCCTGAAGCTACATCTGAGCTGTACATTGGCCCCTTTGAAAGTTGGCTGGAGTGGCTGGGACACATGGCACCAAATGCCTAGGCTGCACACAGCATGGGCACCCTGGGCCTGGCCCACAAAACCACTTTTTCCTCCTGGGTCTCCAGGCCTCTGATGGGAGGTGCTGCCATGAAGGTCTCTGGCATGACCTGGAGATATTTTCCCCATGGTCTTAGGGATTAACATTAGATTCTTTTCTTCTTATATAGACTTCTGCAGCTGGCTTGATTTCTTCCCAGAAAATGGGTTTTTCTTTTCTATCACATTGTCAGGCTGTACATTTTCTGAACTTTTATGCTATGCTTCCCTTATAAAACTAAATGCCTTTAACCAGTACCCAAGTCACCTCTTGAATGCTTTGCTGCTTAGAAATTTCTTCTGCCACCTGCCAGATACCCTAAATTATCTCTCTCAAGTTCAAAGTTCCACAGATCTCTAGGGCAGGGACAAAATACCATGTCTCTTTGCTAAAACATAAGTCACCATTACTCCAGTTCCCAACAAGTTCTTCATCTCCATCTGAAAATACCTCAGACTGAACCTTAATGTCCACATTGCTACCAGCATTCTGGGCAAAGCCATTCAATAAGTCTCTAAGAAGTTCCGAATGTTCCCACATTTTCCTGGCTTCTGAGTCCTCCAAACCATTCCAATCTCTGCCTGTTACCTAGTTTTAAAGTTGCTTCCACATTTTTGGATATCTTTTCAGCAATGCCACACTCTCCTGGTACCAATTTACTGTTTTAGTTTTTTTTCATGCTGCTGATGAAGACATACCTGAAACTGGGAACAAAAAGAGGTTTAATTGGACTTACAGTTCCTCATGGCTGGGGAGGCCACAGAATCATGGTGGGAGGTGAAATGCACTTTCTATATGGTGGTAGCAAGAGAAAAATGAAGAAGCAAAAGCAGAAATGCCTAGTAAACCTATCAAATCTCATGAGACTTACTATCAAGAGAATAGCAAGAGAAAGACCAGCCTCCATGATTCAAGTGCCTCCTCCTGGATCCCTCTCACAACACATGGTAATTCTGGGAGATATAATTTATGTTAATTTGGGTGGGGACACAGCCAAACCATATCACCAACAAATACCATAGATACAGCTTCAGGAAATAGTCCTCCTGTATGTAAGAAAATTCTAAACATTGGAAGAAGTGACTTATACCAGATGTACAGATATCAATGTAAGGACACAGTAAACATGAAAAGGCAAGGAAATATGACACCTCTAAAAGAACACAATAATTTTCCAGCAACAGAACATAATCAAGAGGAAATTCATTAAGTCCTGGAAAATGAATTCAAATTATTAAGAAGCTCAGTAAGATAAATGAAAATTCTGAAAAACAATGCAAAGAAATCAGAAATAACTGTTCAAATTATGAATGAAGTCTACCAGAGACAGGTATCAAAAAATAACCAAACAAGTTCTAGAACTAAAAAATTTATTGAATGAAATAACACATTTGAGATCTTCAACAATTGATGAGATCAAGAAGAAAGAAGCTCAACTTGAAGACAGTTATTTTGGAAAAACTAAATTTCTGCTGTTAATCCAGCAAGTCTTTGCTACTTTGTTGCAGAAGCCCTAGCAAACTACTACAAAGGAAAGGGTTCCGCCTTGAGTTAGAGAACTGGAAGCATCATTACAGCTGGAAGGACATGGAAAGCTTCATCTAGAAAGTGCCTTCTGTAATGTATTTGGAATAGAAGATGGTCACATGCAGCTGGGAAGTTGGGTGCTTTTCACGATGAGAAGAGTATGCCAAGCACAGGGCTGCAAAAAACCACAGGAGTTAATGCTTTAACTAGGCCGAATGGGAGAAAAGGCCAAAAGTACAGCTTTAAGGCTAAGATAACCAGTTTGGATTTGGAGCTGAATGCAATGGAAAGCCATTGAAATATTTTGGTGGCAACAAAATCTGAACTGTGCTTGAAAAAGATTACTCTGAAAGTCACAGAGTGATCAGTTGGAAGAAAGAAATTTGAGTTGGGAAGGGATGCCTTGCAACCCAATGCAACACGGTAGGGGATAAAGACAAAGATTCAGAGAAGACAGAAGAGGTAAAATCACTGGGACCTGACAGATGACTGCCATGGGAGTCGAGGGAAAGGAACTGAGAGACAACTGGGAGGTTCTGATTTTGTTGCCTGGAAGGAAGGAATGATGGAATTCTAGAATCAGGAAGAGAATAGAAAACCAGGTGTAGAAAGGAAAACAATATAGTTTGAGATACTGAGGACAGACCATTTAAAATGTGACTGGAGGTACAGAACTGTAGATATGTAGAACAGAATAAGTGTATATACACACTACATATATATACATATGTGTGTGTGTATGTATAAAACCTGGTTTGGCCCTATGTGCCCACCCAAATCTCGAATTGTAATCCCCATGTGTCAAGGGAGGGACCTGGTGGGAGGTGATTGGATCATGGGGGTGGTTTTTTCTCCCATGCTGTTCTGGTGATAGGGAGTTCTCATGATATCTGATGGTTCAAAAGTGACAGTTTTCCTTGCACTCTCTCTCTCCTACCACCATGTAAGATGTGCCTTGTTTCCCCTTCGCCTTCCACCATGATTCCAAGTTTTCCGAGGCCTCCACAACCATGTGGAACTGTGAGTTGATTAACCCTCATTTGTTTACACATTTCCCAGTCTTGGGCAGCTCTTTACAGCAGTGAGAACAGATTACTACAACATACAATCTTTGTTGAGAAACATATAATCTACTGGCATCAGATTTTGTTAAATTATATTTGCTTGGGGCATCCCGAGGCTTAAAATTAAGGTAGAGATTCAGATTTTAGATCATCATTGGAGCCATGAGAAGAGGGAGTTAAATTGTCAAGAGAAATAGAAAAATTAGTTTGGACAAAGAACTTAGGTGGTATTTATTGACAAGAGTCAAAAGAGAAGTAGTGCACTCTTTAGAGATGTAGGAAGAGAGTTTTACTTGTCAGAAAACCTCTACTTGGCTACTGTAGTAATTCTAGAATCTCAAAGAAAATCCCCACCAAGAGTACCCATTTAAAGATTAAAATTTTGAATAGAACAGATGAAAGGACATCCCCTGTTTATGTGGTAAATTAGATTCATTTACACTTGCATTACCAGAATAGGAAATGGGAATCTCGATTTCTTCTTAGTTGCAGTAGATCTAAAATCAAAAATCAAAGAACTTAGTGTTTACTAGCTATTGCTCACCTCAAAATTTCTTTTAGAGGTACATTTAACAAAATTTAAATATTCAAAAACAGTTTTCTAGAGTACTAGTGCTAGAAGTGAGCCGATCTCATCTCTTTCTCCCAAAAGTCAGAATTTAAATCAAAGAATTCAGTGGAAGTTACATTACTAAACACTGGCTTTTTGTGTGTTTAGCCTATCAATGCTTATAAAACTTTCTGGTGCACTACATAGTCTCCTCTCTGGTTCTCTCTGCACAAGGCTGCCCTATGGTTGTGTGTTTAGATACCTTCAGTTACAACCACATGCATTAACTGCCCAATGCCCACCTGACCTGCTGTGGGCAGAGGGGCAGAATCTGTCCTAGCTAAAACCTGGTTGCCAGGAGCTAAGAGTTGTAACTGCAGAGAAGGCAATGCTTATAGAAAAGATAGACTGAGAAGGTCCCCAAAAGATAGTTTCCTCATTGATGAGGGGACTTGCCTTTAAATAGTCTAGATTGCTGAAACTCTAAAGCTTAGAGATAATGACATCTTATATAAGTGGTTTTATGAATAGTTGTAAGCTTTATAAGTAGTGAGCTTTCTGTGCATATTTGACTATTACAGAATAAAAAGATTTATACTTAATATCAATTTAAAATTACAAGTCCAAGAGTTCAACTTTTTATTTTGAATATTATTAGTGATAATACCTATTTTACTTTCTAATGAATGTTAAACTTTAACATGAAAGTGGTCTAAATAATCAAAACCCCACAATCCTTAAACAGATAAATTTTTATACTGAAAGTCATTCCACAAAGAGGCCCTCTAACACATAGGCATAGCTCATTTTATTGTGCTTTATAGATACTGTTTGTTTTCCCAAAAAAAAAATTTTTGTTTGGGTTTTTAGGTTTCTGGCAACCCTCTGTGAAGCAAGACTATCAGTGCCATTTTTTCAGCAGCATGTGCTCACTTTGTTTCTCTAAGTCACATTTTGGTAATTCTTGCACTATTTAAAATTCTATTTGTTAAGATGACCTGTGATGAGTGATGTTTGTTGCTATTTGTTTTGGGGTGCCACAAACCATACCCATATAAAACTGCAAACTGAAACAATATAATGTGTGTTTTGATTGCTCCACTTACCAGTCATTCCCCCTCTCCCTCCCTCTCCTCAGGCCTCCCTATTCCCTGAGGCAAAACACTATTGAAATTAAGTCAGTTAATAGCTCTGATGTCTCTAAGTGTTGAAATGAAAGGAACACTCTCCCTTTAAATCAAAAGCTAGAAATGATTAAGCATAGTGAGGAAGGCATGTCAAAAGACAAGATAGGCCAAACCAAGGAAGAGTCCTTGAAGGAAATTAAAAGTGCTACTTCAAAAAACACACAAGTGAAACAGCCTTATTGCTAATACGAAAAAAGTTTGAGTGGTCTAGATAGAAGACCATACTAGCTGCAGTATTCTCTAAACCAACGCCTAATCCAGAGAAAAGCCCTAACTCCCTTCAATTCCATGAAGGCTGAAAGAGGGAAGGAAGCTGCTGAAAACTTTGAAGCTAGTAGAGGTTGGTTCATAAGTAAGAATAGAAGCTGTCTCTATAACATAAAAGTGCAAGGTGAAGCAACAAGTGCTGATGTAGAAACTATAGCAAGTTATCCAGAAGATCCAGCTAAGATCATTGTTGAGGGGGGTGGGTACACTAAACAACAGATGTTGAATGTAGATGAAAGAGCCTTTTGTTACAAGTAAGTCCCATCTAGGACTTTCATAGCTGGAAAGGACAAGTCAATGCCTCGCTTTAGAGCTTCAAAGGACAGACTGACTTTCTTGTTAGGAGTTAATGCCGCTATTGACTTTATGTTGAAGCCACTGCTCAATTACAACTCTGAAAATCCTAGGGCCCTTTCTAAATTCTACTCTGCCTGTGCTCTATCGATGGAACAACAAAGCCTGAATGATAGCACATCTGTTTGCAGTATGGTTTGCTGAATGTTTTAAGTCCAATGTTGAGGCCCACTGCTCAGAAAGATTCCTTTCAAAATATTACTGCTCGTTGACAATGCACCTAATCATCCAAGAGATCTCATGGAGATGTACAAGGATATTGATGTTGTTTTCATGCCTGCTAACACAACATCCATTCTGCAGCTCATGGCTCAAGACGTCATTTCAATTTTGAAGTCTTATTAGGAAATTTGTAACACCATACCTACCACAGATAGAAATTTCTCTGATGAGCTGGACAAAGTAAATTAAAAACCTTCTGGACAGGATTCACAGTTCTAGATACCATAAATAACACTGGATTCATGGGGGATGGTCGTAATATCTACATTAACAGGAGTATTGAAGTTGCTTCCAGACCTCATGAATAACTCTAAGGAGTTCTAGACTTCAGTGGGGAAAGTAACTGCAGATATGGTGGAACCTAACAAGGGAGCTAGAGGAAGTAGAGCCTGAAGATGTGACTGAATTGCTGCAATTTCATGATAAAACAACACCAAAGATGTTGAAATGACAACAAAGGATATATAATACTCCGTAAACTGAGTTTATAAAGCAGCAGCAAGGTTTCAGAGGTTTAACACTAACTTTGAAAGAAGTTCTACTGCAGGTAAAATGCTATCAAACAGCATCACATCCTGCAGAGAAAACTTAAGTGAAAAGAAGAGCCAATGGATGCAGCAAACTTCATTCCTATCTTATTTTTAAAAAAATTGCCACAGGCAACTCAACTTATAGCAACCATTACCCAATTAGTCAACAGCCATCAACACTGAGGCAAGACCCTCACCAGCAAAAATAATACATCTATCTAAACATTGAGATAATTAGCATTTTAAGCAATAAAGTATTTTAAGGTATGTGCATTTTTTCCATATGCTATTGCACATTCAATAGACGATGGTTTAAACAAAACTTTCATATGAATTGGGAAAACCAAAAATTTGGTGATTGTGACTTTATTGTGATATTTGCTGAAAGTGAACCCACAATGTCTGAGACATGCCTGTACTTACTGTGTCTGTTTATATAATACCCAGAAATAATATCAATTTAATAAGTACAATTTATTATTCCTATTGAAATACCTTTAATATCAATATTGATCATTTGTCAATCATTACTTACATTTTAAATAAAACTTCAAAGCATGTATAAAACATAGGTTTATAGAAAACACAGACCTTATAATGCAGTTAATTTAATATTTCTCTTTTGCAAATGGAAAATCCATAGATGGGAAAAATTAAAGGTTTTGTTTGACCAAATCAATTCATAGTCATTGACCTGAGTGTGTCTGTATATCTCCTTCCAAAAAAGATTTGAACTACTCTCAACATTGTGTATATTCAATAATTTTATTAGAGAAGTAGAAAGTCATAGCCATGACTAGGTAAAATAAGAAAAATCTGTAGAGGAAAAACAAAGCTAGACATTCTATATTTCAATAAATTCAAACCATCAAGCTTCATATAAAGAAACCCCAAAATACATTTGCTAGTGCCCAATTATAGAACTATGCTGACCATCACAGGGATCCAGTTAAGGGACATTGAAAGGATTTTCCCTGCACCTGCCTTATAGTGCATAACACTGGTACCTTGGATGCTTACTGCAACCTTTCTCTAAATGAAACAAAGTATTGCATTCAACATCATAGCCATCATAACATACCTCACCCCAACATTTCTTCCCACATAAAGCCTTTCTGAATATTTTCATATCAAGAAATGTCACTTTAGCACATTTTGGCACGATTAAACTATTTATATAAAACCATGCTATCTTTCCAACGCTGTATGTACAGACCATGTTAAATTTTCCTTTTAAAAAAAATGTCAACTTTGTGTCTACAAGCATTGGAGACTCAGACAGAGGTGTTTAATGACAGCAGTGAAGGGATTAGTGTGCATCTGTCCTACAAAGGATAATTAAATTTTGTTCATGTTGAGTGTACTGACATTGCAAGAAGAAAATGGTAAAAGGTTTCTGGAGATGCTTTTTGCTTTGGGGATGGGGGATGAATAGTTGGGTCAGTCGGATTCATATATTAAAGAATTGTCTGCCGGCTACTGCGTTGGCCGTCACAGCCTGTCCCGATCAAGCATAACGGCAGATCTCAGCTGTCATTGATCAAAATAAAAATCCACACTTCATTTAGGTTCAAAGAGCCAGTAGTAACATAGACTATATATTTGATCACCAAGTAGGTAATAAGTTAATCAGCTTTACTGTACTACAGCTTATTAAAATAAAAAATCTTGGCCACCTTCAAAATACGGATAGGTTTGAATTATTAGTCTCAATTTGAGAAGAAAAAGTGAGGTTGGACGAATGAATGTATGAATGCTTCTTTGATGATGTCCCACCTCCAAAAAGAAAGATGAAGAACAACAAAAACAACAAAAATGTAAACATTCCTATCACAAAAGTTTGACTTCCATAATCAATAAACATTTCCTGAAGACACGTTTATCTTCATAGTCTCTTTAAATGGCTCAAAAACTGCATGACAATGGACAGACTCCCTTGTTTAAAAAAAATTACTTGCAGCATAGGCTATTTTAATGGACATATCACTTTAAAGGAAGCTGTCACATCTGTTCCACCTTCTAATTACAAATGGAATATAATTCACCAATGTATCATAAAAAAGTAAAACATAAGTGATTTAAATGCATATGTATGTTCCTTAGTGAATGCAGCATGCAATCTGCTATGTTTTTTACATGTTCTGGGCACAAATCAGATGGAAAACCTGTTCTCTGCTGAAATGGGATTTCTTCCTGGATAAGTTTGATACTGTATGGAAGCCATGGTTTTCATAAATGGCATATACTGCACATACACATCTAGCAAGTTTTTCTAGCAAAACTTTGCGAAGACTTTATGATCAATATGATACATCACAGCACTATAGGAGAAACTCACTGATACATAATTTCTTTCTCTATAAGAGGGGAAATCATGAGAAATATTTCCATAGTGCTAGCACCTATTGTCCTTGCTCTACAGGGCTGACTAAATAGCATTTACTGCTCCCAAATGCCTGTTCAAGAAATTGTGTGTACTTTTCATACAATGTGTAAGTGGTATAATAGTCATTGGGAAATACTTCCTTCTCAGAGATAATTTGCTCATATTAAAAACATCATTTAAAGAAAAGTTTTGAATGAGGATATTTTTCTGGACCTCTGACTGGGGCAGGAAGGCAAGAATTTGATTAGAATGAGAGATCAGGGAAGCAAAATTCCATAGTGAAATGAGGACAAAACAGCACAATCCATGGCTATAACATAACCACAGTCGAACTGACAATTCAACCTTCAGGCTAGAAAAATGTTGTTTTTCTGAATCAAGGTTGAATTCATCCAGATTCCTTTGCCTGCTTTTTATCAAGACTGGGAGTGTTGGTGGGATGTAGTTGAATTCAGTTCTCTAACTACGGAAAACTGAGCATCTTGAAAGAGAACATCTTTATCCATGGGTGTATCCCATGACTGAGAACAGAACTTGACAAATATTAGCTAGTCAGGAAGTGTTTTTGAATGAAGAAATGAATCTGAAAGTATAATCAGGTAATCGAATGGTCCTGGCAAAATTCTGCTTCCAAAGAGCCACTTTATGTGGAAATACTAAAACAGGTGTTAATACAGCTTTTCAATAAGAGTAATTTTCCCCCTTAGTTTATTGTGCTGTATCTCACACGAATTCTTCACATCTCTCTCCTGAAATTGTTGGAAGGATACAAAGAGATAATATATGTAAAGCTCTTAAAACAGTGCCTGGCCCACTGTTTCAAAATTCACTGAACACAGAAACACACCACACACATGTATGTGTATAATTGAAAGGCAATAGGCAAACATTTCACTTACTATGCTTGGGAAATCCTATGTTTTTGTTTTTGGCCATGGTGTATTGTATTTAAGTGCTAAGGCTGCAGGGGATAAAAGAATTGGGACTGAGATCTTGGACTCCTGACTCCCATGCTAGGGATCTCTCCTCTCTAAGGGAACACAGTGAAGGTTTTTCTTTTCACATCTGATTTGCTTGCAGATGAACCGACAGACGGGTTATTGATTCTCCTCTTCAGACTTGGGGAGTTCGTCTGTAGATTAGCTGAAGGAACCAGTGGCTAATAGGCGTCTTTAGGCATGAATATTGTGGTTTGTGGGGTTTCACATAAGCAGTGATTTTATAGTAATTCAGAAATCTGAGATATGAATATTACCTATAAAAGATGGGAATTTCATGGCAGTTATTTGTTTTTTAAATTTGCCTCCCTTATTTTTCAATGAGACGTACAAAACCATTCAACACATCGGTTAACAGTAAAGGACCCATATTCCAGCAGGACCTTATTTCAAAAGACAGTTTTTGGCGAAACAACATCCTCCATGACCCAAATCATGTCTCAGATAGTGGTGATATTTAAAATGTGTTCTCTAGAAAACGCCCTGCTATGCAAGATCTACACTGACTCCATAATGTGCAAATGACTTTTATATATAAACGGCAAACATGTTTTAAACAAAGAAAAAGTGGTTCAGTGAAAACTTGGGAGGGCAGGGAGTTCATTCTGTCATATCGACAGAATTTTGGACCAGTCAGTAAGATGCAGAGGTGGATTATCTTCAAAGCACTGGTATCCTCTCTGGGTGATCAGAAAGGGTTCCTCCCTGGGTATCAGAGTAGATACCAATCACCCTTCTGTCAACTCTTCTACTACTCAGTCACTCAGTCCCCTCAATGCAAACCAATGGCATAAGGACCGCTTCCCTAATTGGATGACCAACTCCCAGAAAGAGCAGGAAGAGCATGGTCCACACCAGAGGTCACTTAGCCTGCTAAGTTGCTGGTGTCATTTGGAAGCAAACCTAAGTCCATGGCCTCTCTATATGGGTCTTCCAAATGTAAGGATGTTGTTATCACTTGCTTTGTAGTGCTTTTCCTCTCCCCTTAGATTCTGCTGCCTCATATGATGAATCCTGTCCCTGAAACTGCCTCACCCAAAGTTGTGTCTACACCCTACTGACAGAAATGGAGATCTGGCAATGATCCAGTTCATTTGATCAACATAGCTGGCGGAACCAGATAATTTAAGCTCCAAATTTCCCCATTAATCAAAATAGTCTGGTGACAGATACATCTGCTTTTACTTTGGGCTGTGTAGACACAGTTTAATTGTGCATTTCCTAAAAGCAGAATTGTATCATCTGTAACATTCATAGAGCTCTTCCTGCCCACATTTCTTTCCCAGCCTGTTGACTAAACAGATAACTCGGTAATTAAAATTCATAATCAACACATGTTGAGTATTTTTCCTTTCTCCTGTCTTCACAATTCTTTCCACCAACTTCTAGGTGATTTGCCAAGTGTTCCACTCCTCAGAAGTAAATAGTAGAGGTTATCTTTGCATGGGACCACAACATTGGTCATCTTAACTCTGTCGTCTTTCCTATACCTCAGCCCCAAGCCCCGCCACCTCTGGAGGCAGGCATTGCAGAAACACTGGCGCTTCTGACTATCTCAAAAGCCAGCTGGAGAATAATGCCACTGGGTCAACAGCCCTGATCCCTCATGTTGGAAGGTCTGAGTCCTAGACAAGTTCCAGTCCTGGGGCCACTGGAATGGAAGCTGGCCAACTAGACCTTGTGTTGGACAAATTGAGGGAACAGTCTGGTAGGCTGGTAGGCAGCAAAGGTTGCAGTTACCAGGAGGTAAGAGGATCCTTTGCAAAAACGGTTGTGGGGGGCCACCAAATGGAAGCATTTCAAAAAGAAAAGGCCAAGTACTTTATTTTGACTTAGGTTCTCTGGGAGTTGACTATGCAAGGGTCACAGCTGGCTGGCATGAGGGTGAAAGATTTCATGACTTCTGAAGCAAACCTAAGCCAATACTACCTTCTTCTTTAACTGGACAGGGACCCTGGAAGTCAGGTCTTCTGGATTCCATGCATGTCTCCCTTCCACATGGCATTGGTTTCTTTCCTCCTCAACCCTTAGGAAAGTCTTCCCATACACGGATCTTCCTTTGCCGTAACAGTCCTGAAGTCACACTTGACTCAGCCTGTCCCCCATTCAGTGCCCTGCAGGGTTGCTCAGAACCACAGGGACTTTGGGCTGAGAGAGGTTGCTGGCTCTTTAAAATTTAAAGCCTCAAGATTCAAAAGCTGTTGCATAATCCAATTAGAGAACCACTTTTAACTGGTTTGTGCATTCTCCCAGACCCACCTTCATCAGAGCACATAAATGAGGATGCTCCTCACAGCTCCAGAAATGTGTGAAGCCAAGATGGTATTTTTAACGCAGCCATTTTAAACAATGTCTGTGCCGAACCACGTTTGCTTTTGCTGTTGGCGCAGGTGAGGAGCTGCCTAACAGCTGAGCTCAGATTCGACATGTGTAGCCCAGGGTGGGCCTGGGATTTTTCAAAGGGTAAGGTTTTCACACGTGGAAAAGCACTCAAGTGTTTTCATTATTCATGGCTCAGTATAGCTCCTTCATGCGTAGTTCACAGACAAACAAGAGGCATCTAACAATGGAAATTCTATCACCTTATCTGTTTTGCTCTTTCTCCCATCTGGAAAACGCATGCACACACCTGAGTAACTCACTTTCTTCTTGAATTCCAAAAAACTTTTATGATTGTACATAGAATCTTCTCCATAAGTGCTCAGAAGGGCTCTGCGTGTTTCCTAAAAAATACTGAGGAAAAGGAGGTCACTTGACCCTGTGGCCAGGCAGTCTTTACTCCAGCCAGAACCTGACCTAGAAGCAGTACAATTTCCTAAAATTGTGAGATAAATGTCGGCTTCCCAGCATGGGAGAAGAAGCCAAGTATCAGATCCCCAAGGGGCAACATGGTGCAATGCCCCATAGCTGTGCCTTGGAGCAGCCTAAGATCAGGACTGGACATCTGGAAGCAGGGCTACCTGGTGATGCAGGTTGCCCTCTGTGAGAGGAGACTTGAGGCCCCATCACTCCAGCTCTCTTCCCAGAGGGCTGAATAGCCCCGCAGTAGCCTTGCTTCTTGGTTCCTCAAACTTAGTGGCTCTAAAATTAGGAACCTTTAGTCTCCTGCAGCCCCCCACAGGTCATGCTACCTTTACTGGTGAAGTGGTCCGGAATATATCACTGGGGCATAAAAATGACTTTAAGCAGAAGGCATCTGAGTTTCTACAATCCTTTATCTGCCCAAAAGCAGAGCTTCCTTAAAGAACTCAAAAGAACTCAGTCGTCATAAACCCCCTTCCAGGAGTTTCTTGCAACCAGGGAAGACTGACTCTCTTCATCAGACCAGAGCCACTCTCACAAAACTACATCTCCCATCTATCCTAAGTGCTAGTTTATCTTTCAAAAAGTCATTTGTTCTTCCACAAATAGCCTTTCTCCCCCTCCCTTTACTTTCAGATGCTATATAGGCCCCAAATTCTAACCACCTCCTTGAGTCACATTTTTTTGTGAACTCCACACTTACATGATTAAATGTGTTCTCTCTTGCTAATCTGTCTTTTGTCATTTTAACAGGCCCCCAATGACTAAACCCACTATGGGAGAGAGAGACTTTTTTCCCCCTACAGTGGGGAGGAAGGTATCTTCCACTTTCCCTCCAACCTGCCGTCTGCCCTGGCTTAGGAGATCACTGGAGGGGACCCCGATTGGCTCCCTTATCCTCTGGTTGCCAGTTTGGTTTGGCCAGGAGGGAGCATCAGCAACAGCTCAGAGCATGGAAGAAAGAGGTTGTGGTGTTTATGCCCCTAGCCTCCTGCACTGCTGTGGGATCACTGTGACCTGTGGCTCCTGAAAATCCTGGCTCCTGCAAGGGGACCCTCTCCACAAAACTCCGTGCAGAGCCCTTCTGAGCACTCTAGGAGAAGATTCTATGTACAATCATAAGTTTTTTGGATTTCAAGAAGAAAGTAAATTAAGTGTGTGTGTGCATTTTCCAGATGGGAGAAAAAGCAAAACAGATAAGGTGACAGAATTTCTCCTGGGAACGGCAGCGCCCCTTGAAGTTGTCCTATCCCTGCTCTATCTTTGTAAATGGTCCTATATGAAACCCCTTGAAATTTCCTAATGTGAATGTGCTACTACTTCTTGTCAAAACATACCCTGATGTGTGGGGAAAGCAGAAGGTGACCCTGGACCTGGGGGCGCTCTCAATGACCTTTGTGCCTGAGCCCCATTTCTGGGGAATCCCTGGACTTCCACTGCTGAACTCTCACTCCTGACCCAGCAGCATGGAGTTGGCTGACTTGTGTGTGCCCCCTGGGGTGTGAAAACACCGTCACTGTTCTTGCCACAGAGCCAGGGACCTTGTACTGATTACCAAGATGAGGATCGTAACAGGTGAAAACACCTCTCATATTCCAGCACCTGTAAGGAAAAAACTTCATCTTCTTACAACCCTGCTCCGCAAGAATGTTAAGTCTCCCCAGGGTAAGAGGACTGAGCAATGTATTCACTGTATTCAAAAGGGCCCCCCATGGTGACATCATCTTATAGGCCCCAAGACAAAGCCCCATCCTCTTCATTGTCTTCCCACAGGAAGCAAAGTCCTCACCTAACTGGACACTCCTCTTGTGGTCCCTTCCTTCCCTCCCCGAACAATATGGCACATCTGCTCGTAACCTACTCACTGGCACTATTTTTTTATGGCCCACACAATTACATTTAAACTCCTAGGCCCGGCATCAAGACCCCTCAGAATCTGACCTCAATCTATCCTTCCACGTATAGCAAGTACTCCTGATCAATGAATCAGATGATCCAAGGACCTGAGAATAAAAGATCATTCAGACATCAATGTGGCAGAAGAACAAAGGAATTTAGAAAAGGAGACAGTAGCCTGAGCCAAGGTGGGGATGGGGAACAGGGGAACCACAGCTTCCTTGGATGTGACCTTCTACAAGGTTGGAGGGGTTGTGAGTGAGCCTGAGCCCCCCTCAGGAGTAGCATGTGACATTAGAACAAGCTGCTGGCAGCTCCTGGGGGAAGCCTGCAGTCAGAAGGTCAACTGCTACTGCGGCAACTGCTGGAGCCCCCCAACCCTCCAATCCTCCACACCAGGGAAGCTAGGAAAGGGAGGGGGAGAGGCTAGAAGAAGGAAGGGAAAAGAGAGGTACGGTCTTAAACGTGAAAGTCTCTGGGTTCTGAGAATGTCCTCTATTCTCACACCCTCTCTGCTCTTCCTTGGCATTCAAGAACCAGGATAAGATCCTGGTACTTAGTAAAAGGAGGCATCAGGAGTCCAGGCTGGAAGGCAGGGTTCTGGGTGGTGACTGCACTGGGGGCCCTCCTGCCAACCTGTGTGACAAGACACCGGCCAGAGCAGCTGAGGATGGTCAGGAAGCCCCCAGGCAAGCAGAGGGGCTAAGGATCCTTATGTCCTGACTTCAGGGAGGCATCCACCTCTTAAAGATCTCTCCCCAGTTAAAGACCTGAAGAGTAATTCACAAAAAAATAAATGAGTCAAGAAGCACATGTAATATCTGTTGACTTCACTAACCACCAAAGAAATGCAAATTAAGACAGGATATAGTTTTTCACTGACCAAACCCTCAAACCCCTAGAGAAAGATAACACTCCTTGTTGGGGAAAGCTACAGACAAATAAGCAGTTGTAAATTGTGAGTGGCCATGTGTGGAGTAGTTGAACTTGCAAGCATGGCAACCCTGGAGAGCAGGCACCTCTGCCAGCCACCATCTCAATGGAATTTATCCCAAATGACGAATTCGGGGTGTGGCCAACATACTAAATCTCTTTGGATGACAGACTTCTGTTCAATCTTCAATTCTCCATAGTAAAGAACTGAAAATAATAGCTATTCCTTTGAACAAACAGTTCTTCGCTGTTATCAGCTGAATAAGAAGAGTCATGAATTTAGTTTTTACTTATTTAATATTTTTCTTGACACCCTTGCTCTGCCACCCGGGTTGGAGTGCAGTGGTATGAACATGACTCACTGCAACTTCAACCTCCTGGCTTCAAGTGATCCTCCCATCTCAGCCTCCCAAGTAGCTGGGACCACAGTTGTGCACCACCCTGTGCTGCTAAATTTTTGTTTTTGGTAGAGACAGAGTTTGGCCATGTTACCCAGGTTGCTCTCAAATGCCTGGGCTCAAGTGACCCTCCTGCTTCAGTCTCCCAGAGTGCTGAGATTATGGATATGAGCCACCACACCCAGCTGGTGAATTTCATAAGAAAACAGTACGTTTGACAAAAGCATCACCTTAGTGGCCATACAAACATAAGTCCCAAATTCATTAACTTTCTACTCTAGGTCTCAGATTGGAATTTTGTTTCTATTGTTCCTTTTCAAAAAAGTTCAACTCTTTATGCTGAGCTCTTCTAAAACTACAAAACTTATATAATGCACATGACAAATAATTTTATATGCATTTAATCCATGCTGTGTCAGTCTGAACAGATTCAAATGTAACAACTCACCAAATTTCTGGGGCCTGTAGCCACAAATGTTATTTCTTACTCGGGCTATATGTCAAACAGGTCAGCAGGAGCATCTGCTTACTGTGTCCTCACTCAAGGACCTAGTCTGCTGGATCCTCCATATCAGTGGCTTTGCTCATTATCAAGGCAGCAGAAGGGAACCTGGGAGATACTGCACCAGCAATTAAATTCTCCAGCCTGGAGAGACCTTCATCATGTCAACTACTCACAGCTCTAGCCAAAGTCAGTCAGATGGGCACATAAACAACTTCAAAGGTATAAAGTGCTGTGTGCTATTCTATCATTCTGGAAGGAAGAAAGCCAGAACTTAAGTGAACCGCTTTTATATCTACCACACAGAGAAGACCAGGGAGTTTGCCTGTAGGATAAGAGACTTAGGTATTGGATGGTGTAATTAATTCCTGAAATTTTCTGAGTGCATTGTGAGGAAAGATCAAAAAGAATCCCTTTAGCTGATCATTCTTTCAGTGACTAACTCTGGAATATTTTTGTTCAGGATTGTGCTAGGCAATTAGGAAAACTCAATTTTAATCCCAGTGTTTTGAGGTGCTGAAGCCTGGTTGAAGGGTTAGAACCTGCTTTACAGAATTGTATAGACCAGGAATCGCCAACCATGGTACCAGTCCATAGCCTGTTAGGAACCAGGCTGCACAGCAGGAAGTGAGTGGCAAGTGGCAAGTGTCATCTGTATTGACAGCCACTCCCCATCACTCACGTTACTGCCTGAGCTCGCCCTCCTGTCAGATCAGTGACAACATTAAGTTCTCATAGGAGTGTGAACCCTATTGCAGACTGCACATGGGAGGGATCTAGTTTGCATGCTTCTTATGAAAATCTAATGCCTGATGATCTGCCACTATCTCCCATGATGCCCAGATGGGACCCTCTAGTTGCAGGAAAACAAGCTCAGAGTCCCACTGATTCTACATTATGGTGAGTAGCATAATTATTTCATTATATATTACAGTGTAATATAAAGTGCACAATAAATGTAATGGGCTTGAATCATCCCAAAACCATCCCCCGACCCCACCCCAGTCCATGGAAAAATTTTTTCTTTCACCAAACTAATTCTTTGTTAAAGGCCACTGGCATAGGCCAGGTAGAGGGGTAGTGACCATGTATGACAACAATGTAAGGCTATGTTTTCTGAACCTGCCTGTAAACTTCAGAATCACTTGGGGAATTGTTTTAAATAATACACACTTGAGTTCTAGCCCTAGACATTTTCGGATGTCAAATCTAAAAATATGTGGTAAGATGAAGACCAAGCATGTGAATTTCAAAAAAAACTCTGGAGGTGATCCTGGGCCCACCCCAGGTTAAGAACCCTTGAAATATGAGAATCAGTCATGCTCTTAATGGGACAAAAGGATATTACAGACAATAAACACAAGCTGGAGGTAGAGGAGAAAGAAGACTCTGTGGCCCTGTAGTCAAGGAAGGCTTCAAGCAGAAGGTAGGCCCTGGGCCTTTGAATGGTGTGTAGGCTTTGGCTAAGTGGTCATAAGAGGTGAGGAGAGGCCAGGACTCGGGACAAAGTGTACATTACATATCTATCTATAAACCATATTAGAGGAATAAAAAATATTTCAATCTAGTGGGAACTTAAATCAGAATGATAGTTAGAACTGAAGCTTTCTGAAAAGTGAGTACTCAGAACAATATCCAAATTCTATAGAAAGCCTTTGAGCCGTAGTTCCTGAGCATTTCAAACAGTGGCAGGCATGTGGTAAGTGCTTCATCAATATTTGTTGAATTAATGAGTCAATTATGAATTGAATAACTGAGGGTTCAACTTCAAAACTCAAAGGAGGTAGTTAATGGCTGTTTACGAATCTACTTCCCTCAGAGATTAAAACAAAGTGTTAGATGACCCCAGTAGTTCATTTTAATAAGTGTAAGCTACTTCTACTTCTATAAAGAATTTCCAAAACTCACTGATATGAGTTGAAAAGGCAACTGAGACTGCCTAAAAGACAAAAGCATGTCACAAAGAAGCTAACATAACATAGTGGTTAAAACCAAGAATGTTGGAGTCAGTTTGCTCTGTCACTTACCAGCTATGTGACCCTGGACAAAGTCCTCAACCTCTATGGAAAGTTAGGATAAAAATAACAAGAATATCTAAACTATAAAACCAATTTAGAGAAATCTGGAAATGGAATGGAATGATAGACCAGTGCATGGTAACAATTACGTAGTACCTTCTGTGACAGATGAGGCTATCAATACCCACACTCAACTGAAGCAGCAAAACAACCGGCATGATAAAATTCTAAAGGTCAAACCACATAGAGGCAAGTGACCACTACCTCAGTTAATACTAAATTTTAGTTTATCGATTTATACAACTGCATTCAAAATGCTGGACATTTTGCCTGATGCTTAAACTACCTTGTTGGTAGTTGAAGAAAACTCCCTGCATTCAGTTTTCACAACTCACTGATACACAGATGATTTAGCCAACAAACTTTCTTTGCATTGGCCTGACCTGTATTTACAAGGTTCTCTGTTGGCCACTCCACCTCATTCTCTTCCCAGCCCTGTGCCACCAGCTTAAATAAACACATGCATCTGCTCACAAGAAATACACTCAGGTCTTTGTCTCTTCCAGGCAAAGAAACAAAACAAACAAGTAAACAAAAAAGGTTGATATGATAAACATTGAGCCAACCACAGTTGTTGGCTAAAGGACACTAAACTGGCTAAACTAATTTAAAACATCAGAACAGGCTTGCAGGGATGAATGCACAATTTCTTGGATATGAACCCAGTTGAGTGGTTCCATAGGTAGCCAAATAAAAGGAATAAGAGTAGTTGACGTTTTTAAGCATATACCATGTGTCGGGCATTATGCTATATGCTTCATCTGGATTATCTTGTGCTACTGACACAACCACCCAGTAATGTGGTACGCTTTTATCCACATTTCTCAAGTAGGCGGTAGTAACACTGAAAGATTAAGCAATTTGCCTAAGGAAACAGAAAATCACTAAAACTCAAGTTGTAATGCACTGACCTCATTTCCTATGCTTAGTTATGACATTTGAAACCCAGAAATGCCATGGCTATCGTGCATCTTGATTTTAACACATCATTCAGCAAAATTGCCTGAAATTGTTATGGTCAAGACCCAAAAATTTAGATAGTAGGAAAATAAATGATAACTTGATGAACCATGGTCAGGTCAATGCTGATTACTGCCATTAATGTTCTTGGATTTTATGAAGGATGGTCTCTAAGTCCTATATGGCTCTGTCTTAATCAAAATATTACTAATTTGTGATGAAGACAGAAGAGCCCTTTAACATACTTGCATATAACACTTGTGGATACTATTGTGAATAATTAAGAAAACTAGGATTCAAAGACTCCCGGTAGACCATGTTTTTATTCCATGTATGTGAAGCACCTATAAAATGCCAGGCACTGTGGTAGACACTAGAAATAGAGAGTTGAGAAGCAGAGTGGCTTCAAGGAATTCAGTCTGGCCAAAGAGACTAATAGTCTGCAAAATGTACAAATTGATATTGTTCAGTTAAGTACAGAACCCAGGTTTTGGATTCAGACAAGCCGTTGATCAAGGACAAGATGGGGAGTGATATGACCTAATGGCCACTGATGTAAGAAAGACTTCGGGGTTGGTTTTGCTACAAGCTCCATGATTCAAGAGCAAAATACTGCCATCAGAGGCACTAATATATTCCTGGAAAGCATTAATAACGGTGTAGTCTTCCAAAGCAGAAAATAAACTAGAGCTGTGAGAAAATTTGATCTTAGCCACAGCATTGGGTTTACTTCTGAGTACCAATATCTAGGAGGTGATGAGAGAGACATCTACAAATGGGAGAAGATCTAGAAACCAGTGGTAACCAGGATAATGATGAATCTAAAAATCATGCCCCGTGGGGAATGGCTAAAGACAAGCTAAAAGAATTAAAGGAGTCTTGGTAGCTGTCTTCAAAAATTTCAAGACATGCCAGGTGAAAGGAAGATTGGTGATCAGTCCTTCTCTGGAGGGCAAACTACATATCAGTGACAGGAAAGTGTGTGGCAAGATTTTGAAATACTACAAACACAGCAAAATAAATGGAAAGACAGAAAAGGCCAAAGACAGTGGTCAGCAACTGGATCCGCCTTCTCCCTGCTTATCTTACACGGGGTGTCTGTACAAAATAATGGTACCCAAGATGGTCTGTAAGGAGATTACAGTAAGCATCTTGTCCAGCAATCTGCACCAAAGGGAAGGCATTTCATAAGCACCCCTGCACAAGAAGCCAGCTATGGGACGGAATCTCTGTTCTCTAGGAAGCTGAGATTAAATGATCTGAGTGTGAGCAATACACACCTAACTGACCACAGGGCAAGAAAGAACACAGCCAAAGTCCCAGGGAAGGTCCTCTTCCTTTAGAATGTAAACTTGAAGTTGCTAAGCCCTGAGAATTCTTCCCTGGAAATGTCTCTTGGGGCAGCTTTTCCTCTCCAACAGTTGCCATGCTAGTGCTTATTACGTCAATCCCAATTCCACTACTCAGTTCCCAAGTGACAGTCCTTCTGCTTTAACAGGACGTTAAATTTTTGTATGGGGGGTGGGAGATGGAAGGAGTTGGTCATAAATGATATTTAAAGAAAAGATGACTTTGAAAATCACACAGGGAAAAAAAATGGAGCAATGTTGAGCTCCCCAAAATGAGAGTGTTCCCATTCTCCATCTGTGTTCAAGACTTCCCTTGCGATGTTTCTGCTCATAATAAATATCAGCCACCAATATTCACAGTGCTCACTGATTTATTCTCTAGCTTTTTCCTGAAATAAAGCCTTGCGATTTACCCCCATCTTACAGATAAGTAAACTGAGGCATAGAGAGGTAAAGAAATCTGCCTAGGACCTCACAAATAGGGGTAACTCTTGGTTTTCCTCATCCCCCATCTGCCTCTGAATTCAACCAGCTATGCTAGTTTGCCATCCAAATATCTAACTGCTTCTATGTCAATTCAAGGCCTTTAAAACCAATAATCCATCATTTTTTAAAGAGTAAGATTATATACAGTGGAAATAACCCTGAGTTGAGACGTTTTTCAAGTGACTTCAACAGTGTTTTGGTTATTTTTCTTGTCTGGGCCTCAGTTTCTTGGGAAATGAAATCCGGTTTCTTAATAGAAAGGGCCTCGCACGTCTCAGGCCGTCTGGCTCCTGGATGCAGTCAGTTGAATGTCGCGCAAGCAAAAATTATAGTTTATTAGAAAATATCACTAAGCCATTTACATTCATCTTTCCTTTTTGCCATTACAAAGTCAGGCTAACCCCAGTCATATAATGTTGAAGAATAATCCTAATCTTTTCTGACTTAGCTAACCCACCTTGTGAAAGTAGAGAGAACTCGCGGCAGGGCCACCTAGCGCAGCGGGGACAGCGGGGGCACACGCGGAGGCCGCTATGCTTGCGCAGCTCCGGGTTCTCACCGAGGCCAAGCCTGGCCTTGGCAGCCGCATGGTCCTCACCCCAAGCGTCTCAGCTCTGGTCCAGAGCCGCGCTGATTCGGGACGATCCCTGGATCAGACTGACCTCTAGGGGCAGCGCAGAAATCCGCAGCCAGGCTCCGGCGCACACAAAAGGAGCCACCGGAGGCTTCCAGCTGGAGCCGGCCAA
This sequence comes from Cheracebus regulus, assembly GCA_963574635.1. Classification (NCBI taxonomy): domain Eukaryota; kingdom Metazoa; phylum Chordata; class Mammalia; order Primates; family Pitheciidae; genus Cheracebus; species Cheracebus regulus. The sequence goes on along the minus strand of CAUYQU010012967.1, from coordinate 9,843 downwards.
GAAAATCTGCGTGGAGTGCTCTCAGATGCAGACACCGCAAAGCCAAAACATTAACATTTTGCTTGCTATTTATTCAGCTTCTCTGTCTTTAATTCCCCCTCGCCAAGTAGCCTCCAAATGTGTCTCTTCGAGTATCAAAGTGATCACTTTGGATTAAAATATTCCTTCTCAAAAGATACCTTAATTAAAATGTGTGTGGTGGGGGATGACGTGGGGAGAAACCTCTGTACTTTTCATTTTTCTTATGAGGAAAAGAAAAATGAAGTAAATGGTTGAAGGAAGGTGGGGCATGGCCTTTTTGCAGCATGAGATAGAAAATGTTATTTTAAAGCTATTTCTTGCTGGTAATTGTTTAAACACTTTGAATGGTGATGACAAGAATTTAGCAGTAGCAGGTAACATTTACTGAGTGGTTAGTATGTGCTGGGCATTGTTCTGAGAGCTTTCGTGTATTACGCATATTTTATTATGAGGCAACTAAGGCACAGAGAGGCTAAGTGACTTGCCCAAGGTCACACAGTTGGATTGGTTGCAGTTAGGATTCTCCTTCAAGCACTCACACTCGTAGCCTGTTTTGTTTGTTTTTTTGACGAGTCTGTTGCCCAGGCTGGAGCACAGTGGCGCAACAACTGACGTTGTGAGCGAGAAGTAAAGCTGGAAATGCTGGTAGGGAGAGAAATGCAGCTAGTTGAAAGCCTGTCTAGAAGTTTCTCAATGGAGGGACTATTGGCATTTTATACTGAACCAGTCTTCATTAAATGCAACAATCCTGTGTATTATAATTTGAGATCCATGGACCCTCCCATTAAATGCTAGCACCAATGATTTTCTAGTCAACTAAAACGTGCCTCTTTTTTTCCAAATGAAAAGTATTGCTACCTCCCTTTAAGCAGCACTGGATAGAGTTTGTGTACTGCCCCTGACACCCTACCCCTACCTTTTCCCTTTTGCACAGAGGGCAAGTCGCCTGGGTTTTTACCACTTACCCTATCCTGGGCTGGGCATCAATTTTTTCTAAAGAAATTGCATAAGGTTTCTGGAGAGAACTAAGGCTACAGGGTGGATGCCAGTGACAGCCTCACCCATATGTACAAAACTAGTCAGCTTTTCTTTAACTTTTATTTTAGGTCAGGAGTACATGTGCAGGTTGGTTATACAGGTAAATTACATGTCTTGGAGGTTTGGTGTACAGATTTCGTTGCCCAGGTAATAAGCATAGTACAGAATAGACAGTTTTTCAATTCTTACCCTCCTTTTATCCTCCACTTCAAGTAGGCCCTGGTATCTGGTGTATTCTTGTTCGTGTCCATATGTGTTCAACGTTAGTTCCCACTTATAAGTGACAATGTGCAGTATTTGGTTTTTTTTCCTGCATTAGTTTACTTAGGATAATGGCCTGTAGCTTCCTCTATGTTGCTGCAAAGGACACAATTTTGTTATTTTTAATGACTATAGTACTCTATAGTGTGTATGTACCATATTTTATCTAGTCTATCATTGATGAGCATTTAGATTGATTCCATGTCTTTGCTGTTGTGAATAGTGCTACAATGAATACACAAGTGCATGTGTCTTTATGGTAGAATGATTTATATGTCTTCAGATCATATACATATACCCAATATTGGATTGCTAGATCAAATGGTACTTCCAAGTTCTTTGAGAAATCGCTGTTTTATACAATGGCTGAACTAATAATTTACACTTCCACCAGCAGAGTATGACCCTTCCCTTTTACCCTCAACCTTGCCAAAATCTGTTCTTTGACGTTTTAGTAAAAGCAATTTGACTTTTTAGTAATAGCCATTGGCGTAAGATAGTATCTCCTTGTGGTTTAGATTTGCATTCCTCTACTGATTAGTGGTGTTGTTTTTCATATGCTTGTTGGCCATGTGTATTTCTTATTTTGTAAAGTGTGCGCTCATGTCCTTTGCCTACTTTTTAAATGGGGTTATTTTTTGCTTGTTAGTTTATTATAAATTCTGGAAATTAGACCTTTTTCAGATGCATAGTTTGCAAATATTTTCTTCCCATTCCATAGGTTGTCTGTTTACTCTTTTGTTTCTTTTGATGTACAGAAGGTTTTTCATTAGATGCCATTTGTCAATTTTGGGGTTTGTTGCAATTGCTTTTGGCATCTTTGTCATGAAATGTTTGTCTGGCCCTATGTCCAGAATGGATATTTCCCAAGTTGTCTTCGAGAGTTTTTATAATTTTAGGTTTTACAGTTAGTCTTTTATCCATCTTGAGTTGATTTTCGTATGTGGTGTAACAAAGAGGCCCGGTTTCAATCTTCTGTATTGGACAAGCCAGTTATCCCGGTACCGTTTATTGAATAGGGAGTTCTTTTCCCATTGCTTTTGTTCACTTCATCAAAGATCAGATAGTTGTAGGTGTGTGGTTCTATTTCTGGGCTCTCTATTCTTTTCCATTGGTCTGTGTGTCTGTTTTCTTACCAATACCAGGCTTTTTTGGTAACTGTAGCCTTGGAGTGTAGTTTGAAGTTGGGTAATATGATTCCTCCAGCTTTGTTCTTTTTCCTTAGGATTGTCTATACAAGTTTTTGGGTTCCATATGAATTTTAAAACAGTTTTCCCCCTAATTCTATGAAGAATGTCATTGGGAGTTTGATAAAAATAGCACTAAATCTAAATTGTTTTGAGCAGTATGGCCATTTAAACAATATTGATTCTGCGTAGTTGGTATTTTTTTTTGGACTTTGCTAGGAATTGTTTTATGGGCGATTATGTGGTTGATTTTAGAGTATGTGTCATGTACAGATGAGGAGAATGTATATTCTGTTTTGGGGTGGAGAGTTCTGTAGTTGGCCGTTAGGTCCATTTGGTCAGGAGTTGAGTTCAAGTCCTGAATATCCTTGTTACTTTTCTGCCTCAGTGATCTAATACTTCAGTGAGGTGTTGAAGTCTCCCACTACTAGTATGTGGTTACATAAGTGTCTTTATATGTGTCTAAGAACTTGTTTTATAAATCTGGGTGCTCTCGTGTTTGGCACATATATACATTAATATTTAGAACATTTAATTCTTATAGAAGTGAATCCTTTACTGTCATGTAATACCCTTCTTTATCTTTGATAGTTGTTGGTCTAAAGTCTGTTTTGTCTGAAATTAGAAATAGCAACCCTGCTTTTTTTGTTTTCTGTTTGCTTAGTAGATTTCATTCTCTATTCCTTTACTTGGAGCCTACGGATGTCATTGCATGTGAGATGGATCTCTTGAAGACAGCATGCTGTGCATTTTGCTTTTTTATCCAACTTGTCACTCTGTGCCTTTTAATTGGGGTCATTTAGCCCATTTACATTTAAGATTAATATTGATATATATGGATTGTTTTTTCTATTCTTGGAAAAGATGTAGGGATAGGGTGATGGAAAGGGAGATGTCCAATTATAACAAAGAATATATCACCAGTTTTACATCAATTATCACTGGATACAAAGAAAACAGCAACATAAAAATAAATATCTTGATAGATCAAACAGAACAGTAATCCTAGAAGAAAATTACTAAATAAGATTTTTTTTTTAAATCCCCTACTTAATATCCTTGGAGAGGTTCAAGAAGGTTTTGTATCTATAAGAATACCGTGCTATGGAAAAAGAAAAATCATAAAATATAAAAGCTCTCAGAAATTAAGCCTCTTTTACTAAAATTAAGAGTTTTAAAGAATTGAAAGGTAAAGATATATTCTATAACATGAAAATAAAAGTTAAGCAGGGAGAATCATCCTAGGAAGTACAATATATTATTTCCTTCATAACAAGCTTCAGAAATAGACTATCACATGCATATCTTACTGACAGAAATAAATGTGTAAATCCATGTCAAAAGAAGTTCTTCAAGTACTTTTAAAAATTTTGAATGTGTTCTTCTCTATGTGGAACACGGGTGTTAGGATCACAGATTCACTCCTTTTCCTTAGGTAATTTCAGGGCTCATTAAACATGTTAACTTTAATATTAATCTTAACCATTATCAAAGCTCAAACAAAGCTGGGGTGCAGACCAGGAGGTCTCACAGGAAGGATATCACAAGGAGTGATCATATCCGCTTTTGGTCCTGGGAAACTTGTGCCTGCCTCCACTGTCCTACTCTAGGCATAGGCACTTAAACACTTCTTTCCCAAAAAATAATCCAGTAATTTCCACCAAATATCTGTCTGGATCGTTTCTCACTTCAGTCAAATTTCTGTTCAAATACTGTCTCCTAAAAGTGCCTTGCCTTGATCCTCTGAACAAAAAAGACCTCTCCTACACCGTAACTGTTTATCCAGCTTGACATTTTGACATTTCTTCGTGTAACAGCCTAGTAGTGTAGTATATATTTTCTATCTCCCCCACAGGAATGTATGCCTCATGAGGCTCAGGAGTTTTGTTTGCCTTAGTATTCCCCAGTGCTTGGCACATGGTAAATTGTCAATAAATCCTATTACTTGGTGGACTCTATGCAGCTACCATGAGAGAAATTCTGTAGTATTTTTATATTTTTAGGAGTTTCTCTGTTTTCAACTCCTGTCCTTAGTGCTTTCCTGCTGGGGTTGCTGTGAGAACCTGAATGGCTGGTAAGAGTAGCAAAAATGCAGACAGAGGGGCTGGTGGCAGAAGGTAATGTCCCAGTTGTGATGGTCAAACTGCATTAGCCCTGAATGCTATTCTTATGGAAATTTTTACCCTTAACCTTGCAACACGTTCTAACCACATGGCTGTCTCAATTGCCAGAGTTCAAGCTCTTGAGAGTGGAAGTTTTTGAAGCTAGGCAAAAAATTTATAGAATTTGGATCATATGTTATTTGTTCAGCTTCAGTTACTTTAAAGTTCCCAACTGAGCATTTAAAATAAAAATAGAATTTTGCAGGGAGCATAACACCTTTCAATGCAAGAAGGAATAAGCAAGCGGTGAGTCTTTTCTGGAAAATGGCATGATGGAACACTCCAAGGTCACTGGAAATTTTTGTGGGAAACTACAAAATTCTAGCTACTGATGACCTCCTTGCTTTTGCAATGCTGAGAGATGGTCAGCAAAGAATACGCTTAGCTATAAATGATTCTTAAGTTCTGACATGTCTAAGGAGCTGAGTTGGGGGGAGTTGCTTCATAGTGGCCATTTTAACTCCATATATTGAAAGTTTATTTCCTTGTGTTTTTGTAAGTTAAAGGAAAGCCTTATTTTTCCACCACCTTGCTCATTTTATAATTGGCCACAAATGAGCAATTCTAAGAGCACTAACGAAAATGGTAAGAGCGACCTAAATTGTGTATTTGGGAAAGACCACAATTAGACCTATCAGCCATCTGATATGGAAGGTTACAAAGCCATGACAAGAGGTCTAAGATTCTATTCCTTCTATTTTCAAACCTGCTGCACCATTGCACATGCCTTTCCTGCTCCTGGGAATGTTATTTCTCCCAGTCTGGTGAATTAATCTGATGTGATGTCTACTCAGTTCTCATTTCCATTGTGCAGCCTTCCTTGATTTTTCCTCCTAAGTGGGGTTACTTTCTCCTCTAAATCCCCACAGCACTTCTTTTTCATGCCTCTATTATAGACCCAACCATGGACTGCAAATAAGAGTTTGTACCCTTTACTCTATTAATTCATCCAGGGTAGGGACCAACACCCTTTTTATTCTTGTGGTCTCTAGCGTTTAGCACAGCAGCAAAAGTGAGTGAGCGATGTCAGTCATCTATAATGTACATTGATCAACTATCACTCCAAATTTATAACCAAATTCTCACATGACACAATGCTAATCTCAACCTGAGGCTGCCCCTTTGCTTATGGTTGAAGTCCTTGCAGGAGAGGTCTTCCTCTGCAAGTCTCTGGAATAAGAGTGCACTGGGCATCCCAGGTGGCAGAGGTCACCCTGATTCCTATTGGCATGATGGCTCACTGCTGTGTGCTTCCTTCCAATTTCAGTGACTTCTTCGTGGACCCTAAAGCCTTACTATTCAACCTGCTCCAGCTGCAAAGTTGTGGTTGGCAGGAAGCTTGGGTCTAATTCTTGGTTTTCTCTGCCTATCTTTGATGACAAACGTATTCTGCCGAGATCAACCAACAGCTCATTCTCCTCCTCTAATTTCCCTGTTTTGAGTCTCTTCCTTTTCAAAAGAGTGACCAGATGTCTTTGAGTGCCCCAGGCAGGCTTGGCACCAGAAGACTCTGCCATTGATCCCAGTGTAACTCCATTAGGATTGTGGGGCCAAGATGCTGGATCAGGCTCTCCTACCTGCCCTGAGTTTGGGGACTTTTCCAACACAACCTGAGTTCTTGGATATCTGTGCGGGGCTTGATAAATTAACAAGTGCAGATTTACTAACAGGCCCTTAAACCAAACTAACAAAACCTCTCTAAGATCATCTTGTCATGCAGTGGAGATAGAATTAGGTTAAGTTCATTATTTCAGAATCTGACATCATGCTTTCACCAAGTAGGTGTGGAACATATTCATGCTGAGTTGGTGTTGAGCCTGGGAGCAAGGGGCTAAGGCTCTCTCTCCAGAGTGAGGACACTTAATCATGTTCATTCCTGTTAAAATTAATGGGTGTACCCTTGAAAGGTCCAACTGTCAACCAGCCAAGTCAGCATACTGGTACCTCAATTGCAAATGTGACTTTTGATTCTTGGGTTCTTAATCTGAAAAATGTGAGGAATTAGTAATTCACAGGAGGTATTCTTAGGAACACAGTTCTTGCTTCTAGGTGCTGTGCTTTAGGATCTTCAAGCCTCATGGACAGATGGAGTCCAAATGGCACAAAACAGAGCAACAGGAGCCCTGACTTCCAGGCTGTGACCACCAACATCTAGCAGTGTGGCTTTGTGACAGCTGCTTACTTTTCTGGACTGCACAATCATCTTGTAGAAGATGAGAATTCTTTCCATCTGTAGTAACTCAAGCAGAGAGAGATCGCCAGCAGCACCAGGGATTCCGATTTCCCACCTGCACATGTAGGCTCTCCCTCAACAAACAAGCTCCAGGTGCTTTGGCTCTGTTTTGTCCAGATCCATCCACAAAGCCCCATGCTCCTGGGAGTACCATTTTCACAAACTAGAATCCAATGGTGCCCTTGAAATTGTGAGACAAAAAAGTATATCAAAGCCTGGTTATTTTTCCCTTGAAAAGAGATGTCTACTTTAAACTTCACAGCTAAAATTAAATAATGATGTATAAATAAAAGAAGCAAAGTACCATTTTGTAAAAAATCTGAATACTGCCTACCCCACACCAAATAATGTGCAGGGAAACATAGCTACCTCAAATGTAATAGCATATATATGTGCTTCTCCACCTAATATCAGCAGTTTTCTTAAGAGCCTCCAATGTTCAGAGCTATCTTTGCATCTTTTCCCTGGTCTTTTCTATTCAATCTGCTGTTGATCCTTTTGTGTCATTACTCTCTTCATTCCTGAGATCAGCCTTTCTCTTATTTCTTCAAGCTTCCACCACTGTCATATAGGACAACTACAGTATCTTTTGTTTTTTCTACTTTTAGGCTGTTTCCTTTCCAAGCCATATCACATGCCACTGCCAGATAAATCTTCACAAAGCACAGCTCTGACTAAGCCCAAGCCCAGATCGTACATTGGCCCTCACTGCCTACCAGCAGTGGTTAAAACTGTGGGCTGTTTAGAACAGACTCTTTGGGGATGGATCTTGTCTTTGCAGGTTGCTGTGTTCTTGCATAAGTTGTACCCCTTCTGCAAGCCTCCCTTTCTTGCAGAAGGGATGCAACTCATCCAAGAGCAGTTAGCAAGTAAAGTATATATATATTTTGAGATGGAGTCTTGCTCTAATGCCCAGGCTGGAGTGCAGTGGCGCAATATCAGCTCATTGCAACCTCCGCCTCCCGAGTTCAAGTGATTCTTCCATTTCAGCCTCCAGGGTAGCTGGGATTACAGGCGCCCATCACCACGTCTGGCTAATTTTTGTATTTTTAGTACAGCCAGGGTTTCACCATGTCGGCTAGGCTGGAATTGAACTCCTGACCTCAGGAGATGCACCTGCCTTGGCCTCCCAAAGTACTGGGATTACAGGTATGAGCCATGTTGTGGGGTCTGGAATTAATTGATCCAACATTAGAGAGTAGTTATAGTTTAAATGAGGAAATATATGTTTATATATAGTTGCTGTCACAGACTGTTAGCTGTTCTTTTTTCCATTGGTATATGGCTCTTCAGAATCAGGCCTCAATGTTTCTGCCCAAACATGTGTGTCACTAACTCCCTTTATGTCACCTGTGGGTGTCTGGATTGTTCACTTTTTCCCTACAGTATACCCAGGTATTCCTGCTGCTGTACTTGAAGACATGTAGGACTTTATATCCGATTTCTTAGTTACCCATTATTAGATCAGTTATTAAAGAAAAAAAAAACATGGAAAATTTTATATGTGCCAAAAATACAGAGAAGAGTGAAATGAACATTGATGCACCCATAACCCAGCTACCACAATAAGTGGCCAATCTTGTTTCAACTTTATCCCTAAATGGATTATTTTGAACTAGATTCCAGATGTTATGCCATTTCATCTACAAATACCTCAGTAATTCCAAAAGGACTCATTTAGAAAAACAATCATGGTATCATTAACCCATCTAAAAAATAGTCATTTTAATATCAAGGATCTAGTCAATGTTTAAGTTTCCCTAATTGTCTCATAAATGTCTGTTAAATATTTTTATAGTTGGTTTATTCAAATCAGGATTCAAAAGTCCACTTATTTTATCTGGTTGCTATGTCTCTTCAATCTATTTTAATCTATACATTCCCTTCTCCCTCTTTTCTTCCTTGTAATTTGTTAAACTGGATACTTTGTCCTGTAGAGTTCCCCCACAGTCTGCTGTTTGCTGACTGCATACCATGGCATGGTTTAGTGTGTTCTGTTTTTTGTATCACTCATAAATTGGTAGTTAGGTTTATAGGTTTGATCAAACTCAGGATTAAAATTTGAGAGAATCCTTCATAGGCAATGTTGAGAAATCTTTTTAAATCATTGAGTCCTGGGCTTGGTTCTCGGTGTATAGGGGGCATGAGTCATCTCACCCACCACAGGTTGCACACTTCTTCAGGGTCTACTGCAGTGCTATTTTCTTGAGGATAAGTTTTTGCTTGGCATCAGTGCTTTGTAGCTGTGAGTCTTCCTTTCCTGTCTGTGATGGTTAAATTTAGGTGTATACTTGACTGGATTAAGGGATACTCAGATAGCTGGTAAAGTGTTATTTCTGGGTGCGCCTGCGTGGGTGTTTCTGGAAGAGAGAGAGTTCGTGGACCGAGTAAGGAAGACCCACCCTCGGCTCTGGGTTGCCGAGAGGCCGGCATGTTTGCCGGGGACTCTTGACCAGCAAGAGGGTCCCAACCTGAATAGGGGAGTGTGCAGAAGAAAAGGTAGACAGAAAGCGGGGTCTGGAGGGCTGAATAAGCAGGACTTGAACAGCAATGCTTAAACAGCAACTTTATCGTGCACACAGTTAGTATATATATGTTTGTCCTACGTCATTAACAGGAACAGATACCATTACCTCATACATGAAAGCAGCACATAAGAACAATAGTAAAATCAGCTACATAACTGGGTATAATCAAGTCACGCAGGTGGTGGGGAAACTTATAATTAAAAGTTACTGACCTATGCAAGGCACCAGAGAGGCAGAAACCCATTATATTTGCGCAGTCACAAGAATAAGCACAGGACCCAATAGTGGATAGACAAAGTCATAAATCAGAAACTGGACACATTGTCCTGTCAGACCACATGCAGGCCACATCACAGTCTCCCAAAGTTCTTTTTGTAATTCCTTTACCTGCAGTTCCTACTTTCCCATAGCTC